>PVKN010000417.1:17222-79540 GCA_004027915.1 Capromys pilorides | reverse complement strand
ACAGCAAGTTTAAAGCTAGTGGCTCTCAAGGTGTGTTCCCCAAGTCCCCCAACACTACAACAGTATCATCTGAGAAGTCATTAGGAAAACGAACAGGGGTGTGTGTGCCACACCCCATGAGTCAAGAGCCCTGGGACATGGCCCAGGAATCTGGGTGATCCTGCGGAGTGCTCAGGTTTAGAGTGACGTGTGTGGAGCCGGAAGTAGAAGTCAGCGCAGATGCCAAGTGGAATGGAGGGCACCACAGTTTGCAAGCCACCTTTCTCTCCCCACTTTATCCATGCTGGCATTTTGGATGGCTCCAACCAAACCAGGAAACTAACCATACTTGCTTTCTGGGCACCTAGCACAAACGACTTGCTGATTTTCATGTACAAAGCATCTCCGGGGAACTGTACACTGACAAGAAAGACATCTCATGTGCTTCACCATCCATGGCCACATTGGAACCCTGGTTAGGCATATGCTCCAAAACAGGGGAGGCGACGCTCCCCTCTCTCAGCCCTCACACCTGAGCCCTCACACCTCCTCCCTAAGCTGGCCTGGTGGGGCCTTGGGGAGACGGAGGCCTGGCAAACACAGCCTGTCTTGACTAGGGTGTACTTTAGCTTTATGTGCGTGCATGCTCCTACGCACCCTGCAGGACTCACACCAAGTATACAGGTGGCATCACTGGGGATGAGGTGACATGGACAGTGGCACCTGTGACTCCTGAAGTGTATCCTTTAACTACTACAGGGCCAGTTTCCGCGTGTTGCCTTAGCCCTGTTGTTAGTGCACAGGCTGGCCCGTAAGGGAGGCCACCTCCTTCCCTTCCTCCCAGTGAGTTTGCCTTGGCCTGCAAAGAGCAAGAGAGGTGGAGAGTCAAAGTCCACCTAGATGGCCTGAACTGGCTCCACATCTGAAGACCTTTCATCTGACCCATGTGGATCTCTGCAGGCCCAGGCTGGATGTATAACTGGTCCCATAGGCTCTGTAAACAACTTATAAAAGTAAGATATCCTACATTCTTTCCCATAGATAGGTTCCCCAAGTATAGGAACTGGATCTACCCCCACTCACCCTTTTTGTCCAACTATTTAAAAGCCACGAGGGAACTACCATTTACCGTGAAACATCTTGTAATTAATAATACGGCAGCAATTTCAAGCTGCGTGGAGGCATAGGAGGAGATGAAGTTCCTGAAGAACAGTTTATGTGCTCCTTGTTTATCTGTGTAAGATAGTTTAAAACAAATACTTTAAAATAAATATTGTTTAAATAAACATTAAAATATTTACCTTTCATTTCCTTATCATTTTGTTTTGGGGAGGTTTTTTGTTCTGAATTTGCTGAGTATGCTTGCTGGGGAGAGAGCTGCCTGTCATCATGCACGAGAGGCAGATGGCACCGAAGCAGGGGCTGCCAGGCCCTGCTCCGCTGGAACTCCTCGGGACCTTATGAGCAGGCCGGGGAGGACGGCTCCCTGGAGTCTGGTGGCCTCCAGATCATCTGGTGCGCAGCTCCTCATGACCCTGCACAGGGCAGCACTGTGCAGGGAGGGTCCACTCCAGGGTCTGCATGCCAGTGGGGAACTGGGCAGATATAGACTCCTGAGTGTTGGGGCCAGGATGGAAGGAAATGTGACCTCAGGGAACGGTGCCACATTCCAGCACCCTGCAGACTTATGCCGTTGTCTGATGAGGACACCACGGGGTGGTCCCAGGCAGTGGGCCAGAAGCGGGCACTCAGGGTGTCACTGCATTCAGCCAGCATAGTGCAGCATGCTGAACAACTGTCCATGGGGCATAGCTGCATGGGGACCCAGCCCAGCTCCCATTCTGGAAATCTAACACCTAGACTGCACTTCAAAAGATAATTGCCCAGAAGCAGCGGGGTCAGGGAGAAGGGTCAGGCGTAACTTATCCTATTCATCAACCAGATCAGCAGAGTGCGAAACCTGGGCTCAGGATGGGCCAGTGCTGGGCACAGAGATGGGCTTACCAGGCTGCCGCTCAGTGGTTCCAGGCCCCAAGCAGCATCCCAAGGAGGGTTCCCTTCCACCCGCGGTCACTCCTCTGCGGACCTGCTGGCCCTAAACCTCTCCTACTGGAGCACTTCACTCTAGCGGATGCTTGGGTCGGCCTTGGTCCTCAAGGAACCAACTGACTCTGATTCTTCACATCAGCTGTGTTTATTATTTAAAAATACAGGTCCTTCATCAATGACTGTTTTACCCTGCATATGCACTATTCTTTTCCCATAGAAAATGAGACCAAAGCATTAAGTGAAACAATTCAGATACACAACCATAAATATCCCATGGATTTTCTCATATAAGAAACTCAAATTATAAATTAAAGCGCCAAACAAGAGTAGATAGAAGGCAGCAACGAGATAGATCTTTCTCACAGGGAGAGAGATCACAAGATGGAGGAGGATGGGATAAAAAAAGAACTAGAATGTGTTGTGTATGTCGACTGACTCCCACAAGGTGTGCAAATACTGTGTACTGCAAACAGGGCTAAGCACAGAACAGATTCCTAGAGGCAGCACTGCTGGCCAGGGGTTTGAGCGACCCTTCTAGACACAGCTCAATCTCCCTTCCTTGGGGACTACACAACTTTACATTTCCAGCTGCAAACATGAGAGGGCCTGCTTTTCCACAGCCTCATCATAGCTTATGTTGTACAGTACTTGGGATTTTACCCACATGTTTAAGAGGTTTTTGTTTTCTTCGTTCGTGACCTGTACCACTTGCCCAGGTATTTTCAGTCTTCTCTAAGAGTTCCACACCTATTAGTGATAGTAATATTTTAAAAATGATTTCAGCTGTGAATCTTTACAATTACCTTATTTGTGTTTTTCCTTTAATTTTGCTTATGTAGATTTTACATAAAGGCATACATGTCTTTTTTCCTTATTGCATGTAAATCTTGATGCATGAGTAAAAAAAAAAAATTACTGATGCATTTTCCCTAAAAAGTGAGATGAGAAGCCCTGCCTACCGCTTCCTCGCTCTCGTGCCCTGTCAGATGTGTGGTCACACAGTCTGCTGACGCAGTTGCAGAGTGGAAGGTCACGCACTGGGACAGGGCCCCTCATGCACCTACCAAGCTTGAACCTACAGACAAGGCTGCACAATCCTAAAGGTTAAGTGTTCAGTTTTGAAAAATGAGTGCCTTGATCTATGATCACAGAATAATTCTTCTCCTTCTCCTTCCTCTTCCTCTTCTTCTTTTTTAATGTATGTGGTACAGGATCTCACTATGCAGCTCGGACTCATAGCGATCCTTCTCTTTTCAGCCTCCCGTGCTGGGATTACAGACCTGTGTCATCATGCCCATCTAGGTGGCTGGCTTGGCACACCCGAGGGTAGGGCCAGCATGGCATGTGGTGTCAGGGATCCAGTGCAGGTCGCTGTGCTTGCCTAAGCAGGTGCTTAGTCCGCTGAGTTATCTGACTGGTCCTATGACCACAGAATTTTTTTTTCACAGAATTTTAAAAAATTGCATTTATTTTTTATATTAGGTCATCAAATCTTAGGTCCCTAGGGCAAATTCTTATCATTTTAAGATTATATGTAAATATTAATTATAATACTTTTTTTGTGGTGTTGGGATCAAACCTTAAGCCTTATGAACGCTACGTGAGCACTTTACCATTGAGCCACACTCTCAGTCCCTAAATAAATTTATTTATAAATAAACCTCTTCCCTCCATGCCTACATAAATGTCTTTCATTACTGTAAGCTTAGAGCAAATTCCTTAGAACTAATTCTTTTTGTTTATTGATGACAGATGAGATAAATAATTTTATTTGGAGCATGACTTGTGCTAATGGAAAGAGGATCGGTTCTCTCAGTGTGGCTGACAGCTGGATCAAGACACAGCTGCCCTTCTGGGTAAACTGTGGCTAGGGAATGTCAGGTGTCCCACTTCCCAGCTGGGGTATGAGGCACTCCTCAAGGGACAAACATGGTTCTCAAGTGTTATCTATCTGCAGCTGGGATGGACATCCATGTTCAGCCAGACAGACACTGAGGAAAAGTGCACAATGCCACGTGGCCAAAGCTGGCTGCTTTCTGAGCAGGGCCTAACACATTCTTGCACTGGGGAATATGCAGCTCACCCTTGCCTCACTAGAGAAGTGAATAAGCCGAAAGTGGCAGGAACCCCAGTACGATGCATGGCTTTGCAGTCAGAGCCAGGCTAAAGAAATGGTTGGGTGGTGCCAGGGTCAGGACTGAAACATGGAAGCACTTTCGTTCTTTCTCCTCAAATCTGGTTAACTAAAAATAACGTCTGTTCACACAGGAGCTTACTGTGCCACATCCTTTCTTACCAGCACCAAACCTGGCTCTGTTTTATATTTCACCAAGTGGGATGGGAGAGTGGTCCTCCAGCAAGTGCTCTAGGCCAGGCAAAGGCGGATGCTCTCCAGCCTTATTCCTCAGAGAGGATGCAGCACCACTGAGAGAAGCCAGGATGGTGCTGCCTCTGACTCTATCCAGCACCTGCATGAACCACACATGGTTTTGGTGATACCCACACGGTGAATGGCAGAGAGCCTGTGGGAGCCCCAGGAGGAGGTTTTTCTAGGTTCATAGGTTGAGCTTTTAATGCCCATGCACTCAGGGCTCCAGAGCTCTAAACAGCAGAGAACCACCCTACCTCCTGCCTGGCTGGCGCCCTGAGCCTCAGTCTGGGGAGCTGTTCGCCTGTGACAGATAACTTTGTCTCAGACAGCTGTGTCACAGTTGATGCTGAGGAGAGAGACAACCAACTGTGTTAACTTATGACTGTAGGTTTTTGTGTTCCAGATCACTATCCATGGAGGATTTCCTAACGCAGCTGGAGCACTGCCCATGTGCACACAAAGGGAGACGAGGTGCTAAGCAATGCATGCCTGGAGACATGGCTACAGCCCAGCATGCAAGCTGAGGAGGCTCAAGTCTCTGAGGCACAGTGAGCCTCGTGTGGGCAGCTGGGTTCCTTTGGTGGTGGAAACTCCCCTGAGAAATGACAGGCTGGCGACCATGCATGCACAGGCACCGCAGAAAACTGGGCCCTCACTGGACTTGGCTCACTTTCTGTCCTCCCTCTCCTTCCCTGCCTCCTTCCTCGTGCCTTTTCTTTTCCCCATGGGAGAGCAGATGTCTTAAATGATAGTTTGTAAATATTCCTCAGGCAGGCAGTTCCTACCTAAGTTCACCTTTCTTATCTCCAGTTCCACCCGAAAGTGATAACAGGACATATCCAAACATGTCTTGTCATTCCAGAGACAAGTCTAGCCCAGGTAGAAAGACTTTGATTCAAAGTGCATGTTAAAAAGTTGCTTGGTAGACTCCTTCTTTTGGACTAGCCACAAGTCCACTCAAAACTGTGGGCTGGGAGAGTAGCTCAGTGGTCAAGCCCACGCTTAGCATTCAGAGGACCTGGATTCAATCCTGAGGTTCCCCTAAACTTCTCGGTATCAATACAGACATAGGACCTCTGTGAGGTGCTCTGGCCCTGACCATCACATGCACATGAGGTTCCTCGCCTGTCCCTGGACACCACAGCGCCAAGAAGGAAATCAGGGCATCTGAGGATCCCGGCATGCAGGCCTGGCTTGCCCAGAGCTTACTGATGATGACGGCCAAGGCTCCTCCATGTGCATTGCTGCCCTGCGGTCCCTGCTGCAGGCTGTTGTTAGGCCACATTCAGGAGCTAAAGCCACCCTGTTCGTCTCCCCCTGTACCTTTGTAGCAGAAATGAGCTTCAGGACACAGCCCTCCTGTGCCACCTGCGGCTTCTCATGTCTGTGCCTGCTGCTTTCCCAAGGCTCAGGGCCCACTGCTCCATGGCTTGCATTTTGTCTGTCACAATGACAAGACGTGATGGAAGACACAAGGGCAAGAGAAGACATAGCTCTAGACTTAAGAGACAAGATCCACCCTGAATGCACAATCTGTCAACAACACAAGATTGGCCAGAGGATGGAGTAAGATGATGTTGACGCTGGGTGCAGACATAAGGAACCCGCAGGAGGACGAGTGCTAGGGGGAGTACGGACCTTGCAGGAAGGCAGAAGGTCCAGGGAGGCTGGCCCTTCCTGGTGCAGGGAGCGTATGCTGCCAGGGACCACAGGCTGGAGGACTGTGGAGCTGATGGAGTCAGAACTCTCGGGAAGAGGTGATTGGGAGCTATTGCAAATGACTGGCAAGGACATGCCATGAGGAGGAAGGCCAGCACTGTCAGGATGGTGAGAGGCAAGAGGAGGGGGCAGCACGAATAGCTAGAAAGGAACTTCAGGGAGAAAGAGGCACACCCATAAAAGGAGGGGCCCTGGACAGGGTACTGGGGGGGCAGATGCCTATCTGTCTAGTGGCTTCATGAAGATGGTGGAGCCAGTGCCCAGGAAGGGCTGAGCAAGGTGCCGAGGAAGGAACAGGTGCTCAGGGAACACGGCCTGCAGCTCTGATGGCGTCACTGCTTACAAGAGGGAGAAGAAACAAACAGGAAGTAAACCCATATCCCCTGCCTGCTGGAAGTGGCTTGGTGGACACTGGCGAGACATAGAACAGAGGCGGAGAGCTTCCAACAGGCTCATCACCCACACCCCTCAGGGCCACCTCAAGTGGCTGCCCCGCCCGAAGCGTGTGCCTGTCTGCGGTCCTCCCGTCTCTTTCTACCTGTATGCAAGTTTTCTGACGGCCTTGGATCACACTGCTTTCCCTGTCCACACTTCTCTTCCCCGCTCAGCATCTCACCTAGGCATTCTCTGGAATTATCCACAGTCTGGATGGAAGCTGCACTAGAGCCTCGCCACACCAAGCCAGTTTGAAGCGTCATGCTCAGTTAGCCCTCAGGGCTGGGCACTGTGTGTCTAGTAGACCTCTGGACGCAGAGGAAATTATTGAAAGGCGAACTTCAAGCCAAATCTTTACAGAAGGCAAAGGAACACTTGGCATCTCTCACTGGTTCCTAGCTTGTAACTTTCCAAATTCTCCTGCCGGCAACTGAACTGGGCATGGAAACGTTTATAACTGGTGGTTTGTGGATAACAGAGTAGTATTTTAGCAGTTAAGTGGATCTCAAGTTTCAGTACCTCTCAAATGTTGTTTACTCAAAATTTCAATATTATTATTGGTTGGGAACAGAAGGAATTAAAATTACATCTCCATCGTGCCCACCAGAACCACGTCTCTGTTAACCAGACTTTTCATGCAACTTTAAGAAAGTGAAATCAAATCACAAGGTTTTAGGTCAAAACGCGGGTTGAAGAGATTCTAGCTTTTAAAAACATTCATCTGCCTGTCCCCTCTACCTGTGTATTACAAAATCCTGCTTGCTCTCCTGGAAGGCTGAAAGGACAGCACGAAGTGCGTGTGGCTGGCATCAGGGTCAGCGTCCTCTGGGCCCTCAGGCTGGAGCCATGCAGCTCGCCCAGCATTTGTGGAAGAGCTGGCAGGAGGTGGCCAGTGAGCCTTGCCGCTGCGAGAGCCCTCGCACAGGGCAGAAGTGCCAGCAGCCTCCTGTCCTTCTCAACACCTCTTCCCAACAGACACATGCTACTCACATCCCAATGTGGAACTTGGAGCAAACACTTGTACGGAAAGCCATTTTAAATATGTTAAGGAGGAGCATTCAGATGGTTCTATCAGTATTTTAGATACATTATTGGGAAAATAGTTCTTTGTTGGCAATGCTGGGCCCTAATCTCATTGGAAATACGCTTTCTGGGAGCAAAATGTTTTCCAAATACCAAATCTGTCACTGTATAAAGGACTTGAATCTCTACCCTTACTATTCACGTGGAAAATTCAGTGTTCTGAAACATTTTCTGGAATAAGTAAGGTATCAGTAAGTGACAGAAGAATGAACAAATACAGCACTCGTCTGACTCCAGTGGTGAAGAGGGGAACCGTCCAGAGGCACCGGGTGGGACTCGCGCCCTGCCACACCTTCCCAGGCCCCGAGGGCTGAGGAGAAAGAGCCATCTGTTCAGCAAGCACAGGAGAGCGTGTGAACC
The DNA here is from genome assembly GCA_004027915.1 of Capromys pilorides. Classification (NCBI taxonomy): domain Eukaryota; kingdom Metazoa; phylum Chordata; class Mammalia; order Rodentia; family Capromyidae; genus Capromys; species Capromys pilorides. Next base: position 71,544 of record PVKN010000417.1, on the reverse strand, counting down.
AGAACACGGCATCTTCGGATGTCTCAGAGGAAGGAAGAAAAACAACTCGGAGGCTGTAACTTCTCTGACAATTGGCGCGTCACTCCTGGGCAGGCGGCATTCCCCACGGGCAGTGATGCATGTGCAGAGGAGCTGGAGGCTACAGGGGGGTGAGGGCCACCACATGGTGGGCCTGCAGCGAGAGGTCGCCTGGCGCTGTCAGTAGTGACCAGGGCAAAGACGGCTTGTGTACCCACAGGAGGAAAACAGGTCACTGTGGAGTGAAAGAAGATCATAGTGCAGTTTAGGTCTGAAGATAGGGCCAGAGAAAAAGCCCATGACATCAGCCACAGGAAGGTGGTGTGGAAAAGTAGGTTTGGGTTTCCTTCAAACTGTCCCTGTTACAAGCTCAGTAGTAGCACTGGGCTCCAATGCAGGCCCTGTGTGCACTAGGCAAGCACCTTCCTAGCTGGTTGTAGATTCCTGTTGTGATACTAAGACCCAGTCTGGTCTAATGGGCTCAAGGGTATTTTCAAGAGGCCAGTGACTGCCATGTGAGTCTGGGAATGGCCACACTCGCTGCTTAGACATGAAGGTATCATGGGAGCCGCATCTCCTGGATGGGATTTTCTCTAAATATAATCAAGAGGCAGCTCTGCTTAGTAAGGGCAAGTGTGCTAGTCATGCAATAAGTGGACAAAGAGCTACCTACCATCGCCTGAGACCTTTCCCACTCTCAGGAAGGCCTTCAGGGGCTGCATGCCCTCTGCCTGAGCTGCTGGAATGGGGCATGGCTCCCTGCACATGGCCCAATGGGTTGAGAACCTTCCAGGGCCCCAGTTCCCCAGGGCACCCACATGCTGGGGCAGCATCAGGCGCTGAGCAGGCAAACGCACATCCAGGCCACACTGAGAAAGGCTGAGGAGACATGCAGAGGGTCTCTGTGCCTGCTGCCTGCCCTTGACCCCCTGCCCAGGGGCTCAGCTAGAGGACTCGAGAACAGGCAGCCCTGAGGGACACAGGGCAGGAGGCAGAGCTTCCTGGGGACTGAGCTCATGATCCTGGAGCAGAGGGGAGGAGCGGCCTGGAACCGGCTGTGCCACCCAGAGTAGCCTTGGGCAAGCCACTGGCGCTTTGTAGCCCAGTTTCCTCATTGAGATGAAGACAGCGAGATCAGCCTCCCCATGCAGGTGGAAGAAATGACAATGGGGCCCTGTGCACGGAAGTTGAGGACAGGAACAGGCAGGAAGGCCACACTTTTGCAGACAGTGGCCCAGCCTGCCAGCAGGGCACTGCACATGCTGCCCATGCCCAGACCGGTGTGTTTGGAGCTGTTCATAAGGCAAAGCAAGGGGAGCAGGAGGAGACAAGGGGTCTCCATGGAGCATTTGTGTTACAGTTAGGCGCAGGCCTGGGATGGAGAGAGAAGTGTCAGAGTAGGCCCCTGGGGTGCGGGAAGCAAGACGGCGCTTTCTCTCCATGATGCTGGCCTTCGGGCTGGGATTCCTCCTCAGGTGTGCCAGAGGCTCAGTGGAGAACTTGCACCTTGTGCCAAAGCTCTGGCTGTAGGACAGACTTATTTTTGGAAACAGTTGGTAGAAAGTGCATGTATACAGAAACAGCTAAGCCAAGCCCCGGCCCAAACGAGTGACTTCAGACCTGTAATGCAGGCATCCCAGAGGCAGGGCCTCTGCCGGGCTGCACGTGCCCCAAGGTCACTGCTCCTCAGCATCACCCCTGCATTGGGCTGCGTACCTCACCTCGGCTACCAGGCTGCCCGAGCTGCCTCCCGTTCCCACCTGGTGGGCCGGGGCCCGTGCAGTGGGAGTGTGTTCCCAAGAACAAGCAGCCCTGTGCACCCATACGGTGAGGAAAGCAGTCTCACTCACTGATTGGGCCTGGCACGGCATGCGGGCCATTCTCTTCCACCAGTAACCATGGCAGCACTGGATCTTCAGAGGCTCAGGAGGCCTGTGCCCCTGGCAGGGGTGAGCCTGGCTCTGGCCTCAGGTCTGATGGAGGGATCTTCGGGACCATAAATGGCTTCATCTTTGAGCAGCCAGAGGTGTGGCTCCATGGAACCGGAGGTCCTCCATCAGGGCTGCCTAGGCACAAATTCTATCTCAATTCACTTTATCTAGTAAGTGAACTAGTGACAAGTTGGGAGTGGCAGGCAGCCTGAGAACACCCTCCCTGGGAGGTGAGAGGCCCTGTTTACAGGGAGGGGAGCACATGAGCCTCTGTGTGTGTATGTGCGTGTGTGTGTGTGTATGACAGAGATAGAGATGATGGATGGATGGATGGATAGATAGATAGATAGATAGATAGATAGATAGAATCATTAGGAGGAACTCCAGTGAGAGTGCAGCCCTGGAAAACAGCATTCAGAAGACCAGCCTGAGAATGTCCCAGAGCGCACACACAGGGCCAGACGTGGCCCTGCAATTTGGCTTTGTCAGCATGGATGACTGCAAAGGAATGAGGACTCCTTGCAATTACACACCCAGGGTTACGTTCGGAGCATTTCCCCTGGACAGATTGGCTTTTATCTGACTCTCAGTGAGGTTAGTGAAACCAAAAAGGTCAGGGATAACTAAGCTGTCAGCATCCCTTCCTGGCTGCAGACCGAGGGCAGGCTGTCTTCAGCCTCAAAGGCCAGCAAAGGGGCCTGCACTCTAGGCCACTGCTCAGCTGGGTGGAGGACAAGCCGGAGCATGCTTCTTAACAGCCTTCTGGCTCAGGCAGAGGCATCAGGCACTGGCCGCGTAGGCTAAGTAGTGAGTGACCCTCAGCAACATACGGCCACGCGTCTGCTTATGGAGGCTGCTCTGCCAGGGGACAAACGGTGTTCTGGACATGACCTAAGAGCACTTAGGAAACACTGGGAACATGTCACCATAGATTTGGTTTTATAGCCAAAAGGGAGTGCAGGTGTCAAATCTATAGGAGCCTATTTTGCCACCGTCTGTCCCAGTGCTGTTGTACAACTGGTCCTCTCTGCATCTTCAGCACGCAGAAGTTCGAGTCTGGTTTTGGGTCTGTGCACCTTATCCGTGTCAGTAGTCGAGCTCTGCCACAGAAGCCCTGGCTGCCTGTGGACCCTTCCTGGCCCTCTGGACTTAGAACTTGTGCAGTGCCACCTTGGCAGTCAGTGTATAGCACGGCTGAAAGTTGCCACTGGCCCCTGGGATGATGGGTCAAAGGACCTGTTTTCTGGCATAGTAGATGCCATTGTGGGCTCTGGAGCTACTGCATATGGCATGCCAGGAGTTGGCATCTGCCAGAGGCCTTCATGTAGTCACTAGCAGAATGCACCCTGAAAACCGAGCCCAAGCCCTCAGCTGAGCTTGCGCTAATGCCTGACACATTTCCTCTGTTTACCATTCCAGGACTGTGACCTACTCACTAGCCCTCCTCAACACTCAGGCACAGGCTCTAGGATCAAGGGAGAGAACTGACGAGATTAGAGGCTTGGGGCTTTCAGCAGATCCAAAAGATGCTGGGTAATTCAGAGTAATCCCGACTCCTTTGAGAGGTTCTTTTCTTGATAGCAATCGCATCGGTTTGCAATACTGCACTATCTTTAATCACAAGATCTCAACACATTTCACAAGCTCTAATTTAACCTCCCACTACTTTTGTGAAGGTTAGCATAATCACCTTCATTTAGAGATGATGTGCGAAGTGGCAGATGTAGATAACCAAGCACAGAACTTTCAACTGCTGCCTTCTATCTTAACCTTTAATTATTCTGACCAAAGTGTTTTCTCTTGTTTCCTTCAGATGAATAAACTAATATTACTGTCAATGGTTTATATAAATAACAGTAAGGACAAAAACCACACTCCTGACACACTCCCTCCAGCTACGGTTGCGGTGCATCACGGCACTTGTGGGGATCGGAGATGCAAATAATCAGAGACTGAGCATCAGTGCATGTTTTAAAACATGTCTATGCCTTTCTTTGAAGTCTCCAATGCTGACCACAAAGTAAGAAGGCTTCAGCAAAGTTCAACTGTCTTAAAAAATTATAAAGATGGAGACTAGGGAAAAAAAAAAATGCTTGAATTCCTAAAAAAAGCAACTTCATGAAAAAAAGCCGAAAAGGTAAGGAGACTGTTTCTGGTAAGCTGAATTGTGAAGTGCGGGTTTCAACAGAGGCGGCAGCAGAGCTCCGTGAACCCGGCTGCGGGGCAGAGGTTGGCCCAGGCCCAGGCCCAGGCCCAGAGCAGGTGTGTCCATGCTGCCACCAAGGTGGCGATGCCATAAGCAGATGCCAGAAGCCTGCCTGCTGATGCGGGACGGATGTACAGAAAGGAGCAGGAGGGGTGGCTCCATGGTAGGCACTCCCAGGGGACAAGCAAGGGCCACTGCCTGTGTTCTGCCAATGGGCTGTACTGGGAAGTAAGTGCTAGCCTTCCCACCAGTTCGGTCAATTAAGCCACACCATAACCACCCTCAGACACCACTAGCCCCTGAGATGGACTGTCCCTGTTCTCTGGTGGATTCCAGTGTCATCTTTGCACCTCCTTTCTGGGATCACTTGGTGGTTGCTGAGTCCCCATGTGACAACTGGGCACAAGCCCTGGCTGCTCCCTGTACCCACCGTCACCCACGCGGGATCCTTGCTTGGCTGTTTGTTCAGCGGCCCCGCCCTGCGGCTGCCTCCCACTACCCTGCTTCAGCTGACAGAGGAGACAATGCACTGGCACCTGGTGGACAGGTGGGAGGTGCTGAGGCATGGAGCTACGATTCCATCTCACCATGGAAGAACAGGTTTGGACCAATGAATGGCCTTCCCTGCCCCTCCCCCCAGCAGCCAAGGTTGCCCTTGTGGATGGGCCAGGCATGCACCCCAGCCTGGCGCACAGGGCACAGGAACCGCAGGAAAAGCACTGCTGCTTTTGTCCCTCTTCTATTTTTTCTCCTGGAGGGCCCTGGAGCTTGCATGTACTCACGCCCTCGCTATAAATTAACAGTTTCTAGCAAGAGAGCCACACTTCATTGGGCCTTTCATTCTCTTCATGTGGAAAAGACCACATTAAAGAAAACGGTATTTTAGGTGCTTGTTTTAGCCTATTCCAGTGCATTTGACTGAATTTCTCACCAAATGGAGGCACCACAGAGGAAGATGTCACAAGCTTACATAGGACCACGCAGGCACCCTAGACTGATTTCAGAGGTCAGAATACTGTTCTAGGTGGTTATCACTCATCTTACATAGGTGTTTACATTTTTCACATTATTCTAACACAGAAGGAAAACTCTGAAGACTACAGGTGACCAACGAAAATGCCCAGCTGTCTTCAGGCTTCTGGTAGACTCTGGCTCCACTGGAGGAGGAGAACCAAATAGAAACAACAACAGCCGTGTAGAGCCTGGTGCTGCTTTCTCACATTTTCACTCAAAAAGCTTTAAGGATAGAAGAGTAGAACGTGGGCCGCCGATGAGGCCAGACACATGAGTGCGTGTCTCTTAGGATGAAGGCCCTCTGTGCAGGCACAGCCCCAGGCTGGGCGCAGGAAAGATGGTGCTGGGTGTGGCACTGCTTGGTCCTCTCTCGGGCAGGTGGGTGGCTTTTCCTCTCTCCACCTGGCATGCTCCGTGAGGATGCAACGCTGGCACAGACTCCCAGGACTCCAACACGGCCACCATGGGCTCTTTCTGTGAAGAGGACCCAGGAGCCAGCAGCTCTCGTGTTTCCAGCGTGAGTATGAGAGGGCAGGGCATGCTAAAGAAAACGCTTCAGCACAACAGCAGGCAACATGGAGCCCATGAAATCAAGCATTCAGGAAAGATGACGTGGGGAATATGAGCAAAGCACAAGGAGCCACCCGGCAGAAGATGGCAGCAAGCAGGAGCGACACAGAGATGAAGATACGGCGTAGGCGAGTTTTAACACATATCCTGCCATAGAATCTCAAATACAAATAAAAAGAAAAAAAGGAAGGCTATTGTGTGTGTGTGTGTGTGTGTGTGTGTGTGCAGGGTCTCAATATGCAGCTCAGACTCATACTGATCCTCCTGTTTCCTGCCTCCCAAGTGCTGGGATGACAGGGGCACACCACCATGCCTGGACTCCATTGCTGGCTCAGCGTGCCCAAGAGAAGGGCCAGTGCAGCAGGCGGGGCCAGAAATCAAACCCTGGCCTCTGCGCTTCCCTAAGCAAGTGCTTAGTCCACTGAGCTATATCGCTGGCCCTGAAAGCTATTGTCTTCACATTTTTGCCCATTTACAGATAAAGTTTAGAATGTTGGCTTGAGTAATTCTGCTTGCAGGAGGGCTGGCTCCACCCCAGGAGATGGTTCTTCGCTGATGTGCACATACACACTAAGTGCCAGGTGTGGTGTAGGGTCCGAAACGCGGAAGTGACGCGTTACAACACCATGCGCAGGTGCTGTGAGTGGGGCAAGAGCCACTCTGCCTGGGGAGCAGGAGGAGCGTCAGCACAGCGCTGACGCGTGTACTGCCTGGGACCCGCAACTCATCCATCTTCACCTCTAGCTGCAGACAGTGGAAGAGAACTTAGTGCTATGCCACAGTGGGAAGCACACATGTTGTGAGGGGTCATAGCTTTGGGGTTTTCCACAAGTGTGACAGTTGGGAAGGAAAGGAGCTGAGATGTGTAGCTTTCAAACTTGCAAGGCAAAGCAGTAAGACATTTACAGGACCACTATAGTTCCTTCTCAGACTAAAAGGAATTCATAAACAAATACATCTTGACTTGTAGTAGAGAAAATGTGACCTATTTCAAAAATTCTTCCAAGTGGTTTTTTTTTGTTTTTTGTTTTTTTGCATTTGCTACAGGGTCTTGCTATACAGCTTGGACTCACAGTGGTCCTCCTGTCTTAGCCTCCCCAGTGCTGGGATTATAGGTGTGCACTATAATGTTGGATCTCAGTGGTTGGCTGAGCATGACCGGAGGTGTGGCCCATGTAGCATGAGGTGCCAGGATCGAAACTGTCCCCGTGTTTGCCAAGTAGGAGCTTGGACCACTGAGCTATCTCACTGGTCCTCCATGCAGTTTTAGATAATGGTGTTGGGCACATTTTCTCTGTTAACTTATTTTCAATAAATGATGCAGAAACCCTAAATTTAAAATGGAATGTCATTTTACTGTCATTAAGAATTGCTTTCATGTCTGAGATCCCAGCACTCAGGAGGCTGTGGCAGGACAGTTGTGAGTTCAAGGCCAGCCTGGGCTACAAAGCGAGCTCAATCCCAGCCTGAGCTATACAGCAAGACCCTGTCTCAAAAGACAAAGAAAAAAAATGCTTTCATTGAATCAATTTTTTTTTCTCAACAAAATCCCTGTAAAATGAGGAGGCACTTCATTATGAAGCTGGAGCACATGTGAGAAAAACAGAAAGACTTTGTTTGGTGCCACGAAGGACAGAGGAGCCACACTCGTGGCAGAAGCAAGTATGGTCCTTCCCACTCGGCCTCTGCACCACAGAGACAACCAGGAACATGCAGACTTTGTTTCCAAGATGAGCTTGGGCGACTGACTGAGAGGAAAGTATAAGGGCTCTTACGGATTTGCAAAGGAGGAAGGTCACAGGCCAGGGACTAAAGCAAGCTAGTGGACCAGGAAAGAGAGCAGCCATGTTGTTGACAGAGGCCACAGGCAGGTTTTATGACACAGGATCTCAAAAAGAGAGAAAGGAAAAAAAGGAGGTAAAGAGAAAAAAAGAGAAAGAAAGAAAGAAAGAAAGATAGATAGATAGATACATAGATAGATAGATGAAGAGAAGATGCAAACAGAGCTGAGTCAGCAGCTCAGTGGCTGAGCAGGCAGGAAGGAGGTACAGAACAGTCACACTGCTGGCCCCCAGGGGAGGTGGGTGAACATAGGCCTGGGGAAGGCACTCTTTGGCCCTTCTGGGCGTCAGCCTTTTGTCTCTGTGCACATCCCTGGCTCAGTCTCACATCACCTCCTGCAGCAAGCAGACTGCAGTCTTTCCCCTTGCCTGCCCTCCAAGTCAATCTTTCCTCACCCTCTGCAAAGATCTTACAAACCCTATTCCAGTGAGGCACTGTGGGGTGCACCTGTAGTCCTAGCACTCTAGGGGCTGAGGCAGGAGGACTATAAGTTTGAGCCCAGCCTGGGCAATTTAGCAAGACCCTGTCTCAAAATAAAAACATGAGCAAGGGCTGGGTGTAGCTCAGATGGTGTGGGTTCAATTCACGTTACATATTTTAAAACTCCATCCTGAGCCAGCCCAGCTGGTGGCTCTGACTTCAGGATGATCTCTCCTTGGCTATGCCTGTGGCTGTTGTGTTCCTGAGTGTGTATGCTAGGCAATTCAGTGGAGAATGAGCCAGTCTTTGGTTTTCTCCTCCTCAAGGACATTAATAAAGGTGCTCTTTGAAGAATAGACTACACCGTGGTTCAGTAATTGTCCAAAGTAGTTAATCTGAGCATCTCTGCCATAGAAGATCTTCATTCTCTTGAGCTTTGTCAGAAACTTAGCTTTGTCAACAACTTGCTTTTAGCCCAGTGGAATCTCACGTAGACCTCAGCCTTCCAGAACTGAAAGGTGATAAAGCTTGGTAGATTCAAGCTGCTGTAGGTTTGTGGTGCTTTGTCGCAGCAGCAATGGGAAGCACAGATTTCAGTCTGTAGGGTGCCCTGATTGGTGGGTGCAGCAGGAACCTACAGAGATTTTGCTGAGTGACAAGTGGGGGGAGTGGCCAGCAGACAGATACTAAAGCAGGCCAGGGCTTGAGGTCTCCTCCTTGGTGGCTGCACTCCTGTCTGCTGGGAATGCTGAAGTTGGAGGAGTAGCCACAGACTAGCTGGGTCACGGGGCTGCTCCTGCACCTAGGAACTCCTGGCTTAGGCGTAATAAAAGACAGGGTCACTGTGCTTCACCTCAATCATTTCTACCACTGGCTCAAGAAAGAAGCTGAGCACTGCTGGTGCTAAAGAGCAAACAATTTTTCTGCATGAAGTTGTCAGAGCAAAACAAATGCTTAATAGAAGAAAATCTTGGCACTTGAGGAGGCCAAGAATTTCTTCAAAACTTATCTTTTAATAGCTAATGATTTCTCAGTAGTAAATGATGGTAATTAATAATGAGGACGGTAATAAAACTATTTTATACAGCACAAAGTAGCTTACAAGAACAAGAGCTCTTTCATCTTTTAAGAATTTTTAAATGCTGTCCACCTTGACTTCTAGAACACATCAGCCTGTGATAGAGTCTCTGCTTGCCTTCAGGATGCCAGGTAGCCTGGATTGAGATGTAGTAATCACCTGCCAGGGAGTGGAGATCTCTGGTATTAGCCCTTCAGTCTGGCAGGGGCCTGAGGCAGAGAATGATTGTCCAGGGTGGGAGATGGTTAGGCCAGCCCTATGGCTACAGGATACACATGCTTAGTTTGTGAATTCTGTTAATTCTTAGCTTACTTTTTGTTTTCTTTCTTTTTTAAAAAAATTTTTCCAGGTACCAAATTTCTTTATTTGAAGGAATTAAAGAACTGAATTAGATGTTCTGGTACAGTTTATAGAAAAGGTTAAGGTAGCCCCAACATGCATATGCTGTATTGGTGACATTATCTCTCATTGTCACTGTCCCACAGGGTATGCTTGTCAAAGAGCTACTCCGCCATGCTGGACTCAGGGGCTCCCATCTTGCGCAGGTTGGTCACGTGGTCACCCAGCTCTTTGATGGTCTTCACCTGCTCTTCCAGGTAATGCGTCTCGATGAAGTCCCACAGGTGGGGGTTGTTCTTATCCATGGCCAGCTTGTGCAGCTCCAGGAGGAACTGGTTCATGCTCTTCTCCAAGCGCAGCGTGTACTCCGTTGCGTTCAGCCCACTCTCCCAGTCATCACGATCTGGTTTCTTGATATCCTGCAGGAAGATCCAGCCGCGGCGCAGCTTCAGCAGCTTCTCGGTGTATTCTCTTTCCTTGTGAGATTGGTGAAGATAGTATTTGGTGAAGTTCTTCAAAGCCACACCATCGCGGTCAAAGTAGTAAGACATGGACAGGTAGACGTAGGAGGCGTAGAGCTCCAGGTTGATCTGGTGGTTGGTGGAGGCCTCCAGGTCCTGGTGGTAGTTCTGGTGCTCCTGCCAGGGCAAGGTGGTTGTCATGGCAGTGCCTGGCGAGGCTGGGCTGGGCTGCTGCAGTGCTGCTGGCGGCAATGAGGGCCAGAGAGGGCTGTGCTCTGTTCAAGCACTGTTGCAACAGGAGACCGCGGTGACGTTCAGCAGAGAGCACTTTTTCAAAATGTGTCTCTCAGACCTCACTCCTGGAATCTGGATTCCTCTGTGCATGCTCCTCTCCCCTTCCCTCTCCCCACAAGGCACTTTTGGGGAACCCACCCCACTGCCCAACCTTGACCTCTCACAGGTTTGGCTGTCCTGGCCCCTTTCCTCTGCACCAGGCCCACACCTCCAAATGCCCCTTGTGCTGTTCCATGGGTGTTGCTAGGAGCTCCCTGACACTTCCTCTTGCAAACTGATCCTCTTTCTCTCTGACAGAGTCCTGGCTTTTCCTGACCCCTTTCTCCCCTCCCCGAGGTGCCCTTGGTAGTCTGACTCCGCACTCCCCTTCTTTGCAGTGTCCCCTGCTTCTCTCCTTCACAGCCCTGTGTCAGTGAGACCCAGTGAAGGTTCCCCGCAGCCTCACAGCTCTGCCCATCAGGCAAGGACCTCGCCTGGGCCATCTGCGTGCTCCACAGCACTAGAGTAACATCAGCTTCCATGGCAGGGATGCACTACAATTCCTTTGAGGTGGATCTCTAAGACCTCTATCACATAAGATATTTCATTTTTACATATTGATACATTTCCAAGAAACTGAAGGTAAATCAAAATGATATTTCAATGTACATGGTGGATACACAGCAGAAGGGTTCCTGGAATGAACACTAAAACCTTGAGATAAGCTGGATACCCGCACACTACCCACTCTTATTTTAGTGTCCATATTCTTATTTTAGGTATTCAGGATGCAGGACACATCAGACCTACCCAAGAAACTAGCAATTCAGCCCAGTGTTACAGAATGCCAAACTGGACTTGGCCATGGAGCGCCTGTCCTTGAAGGACAGTGTTCAGGAGTTCATGGGCAGCCAAGCACGTTTAATGTCACTATCTCTACGCTGGATCCGAGTGACCAGGCCATGAGGTGAGCCCACCAAGAGGGGATGCATGACCCAGGAGTCAGTCAGATGGGCTCTCAATTTTGCTAACAGATAAATCAAGGAATGAAGACATCAGTCTGGCATGAGCGGGGCTATGGGAAGTATGGTGGGCAAAAGCAGGTGCCAGGCAGAGTGGTGCCCTGAGGAGCCATGCCTGGAGGAGCCATGCGGGAGCTGCATCCAGGTAGACCGGAGTATTCAGGGCTAGAGAGCAGCTGTTCCCAAGGCAAGGTCATGCTGTGGGAACATAAGTTGGGTAAAGAAGGATTCACTTCACTGGGGGCATGAGACAGGCCAGGGTGAGGGGAAGGACCCGCAGTCAGCATTCCCCACGGGGTCACCCCGAATGGAGATGTCTGAATTGCACTGGTTTAGAAAGTAAATGTGGCCTGACAATAGGTGGAGTCCGACTGACTTATATAACAAAATAAAAATTTAAAAATAGAGCAAGTGAGTATTTTTAAAATTTCAGAATATTGGCTAGGACAGAGAATGCTGGAATAGGTAAGGGCATCAGTGATGGATAAGAGCAGGGTGCTCAGGTCAGTGATGGATGGGTATCTGGGTGCTGAGGTCAGAGGTTAAAGTGCTTGCCTCAGCCTGCTGCAGGTGCTACAATGGAATTCTAAGATGGTGACACTGTTTCTAAGTTAATGGAAATTATTTTGTAGAAGTTCAGAGTTTGGTCAATACTGTGATAATAAATGAAGACAGTCAGTGTCTGGTTAACTTTATGGAAAAATACAGATGTTACAGGAATCATCTACTTGTGCAAGAAATGAATGCGTCTACAGAAAAGATACCAGTCAATCTTAAACAGTAAAAAAAAGTTCAGGGGAAGGTACACAGCTGTGCATATATATTTTTGAGTCTTTAACGACATAATTCTGTTCTAATCCTGACCATAAGAAAAGAACCTCTAAAGAAAAAACATGAAAGGAAGCTGAGGGCATTGTAACCAGCACACAATTATTATTTCATTAGATAAGAAATGCTCTCCAGGGGGACAGCCCACTGAGGACAGCTCCCAGGCTTCCAGAAGAATGTTATCTGCCCTGGGGCTTTGTATGTGATCCTACCAAGTAGGAAGACAGGGGAATGTTTGAGAATCAAGCGAAGAGACTGAAACTTAAAGCTCTCTCGGTTAAGTCCAAGGAAGGAAAAGGGCAGGAAAGGCCAATGTGATTAAGGAAGGATATAAAGATTAGTACGAGGAGCCTAAGAGGGAGGCTTAAAATATCTAAACAGTGATTTAGAGATATAAACTATTTATAAAACGCCAGTCGCAAGAACTCCAGAGAATAATTACCCGAGAGGAAGCACTACGATCAGGCACTACAGACAGCGTACCACACCACTGCGGTCTGAGGGCGTGGAGGGCCTCTTGGGCCAGCTGGGCCAGCTTCTCCCTTCACAGGCCCAGGAGAGCCTGAAGGAAGAGAGGCCCGCGACCCTAATCTGCTCTCTGTGTCCCCTGACCCCGGCTCCCGCCAGTGCGAGCAAGGAACAAAGAGAAGGCATGGAGGGGAGGTCGAGCCTTGGAGCTCCGCAGGATCAGGCCAGGAAGGCGGCTGGCTTCTCTCAGAGCCCCACAGATGAGGGGACACAGGAGGACAGATTGCATTTCCTGCCTATGGGCGGGGGGTAGGTGGTGAGGGCAGCTCTGGCAACAGAGGGGGTAGTTCTGGGACAAAAGGCCAGCCTGGTGAACACATCCAGGGCTTTTCACCTCAAAACAGGGACTCAGCAGAGGGAAGCCCTAGGTGGTATTTACACAAGTCCTCTGATGACAGATCGGATTCCTAAGACCTGGAAAGTGTTACATAGCATTATTTTAAAGGGGGCTAGGTGATGGAACAAGTAATTAGAGGCCATTTAACTTAACATCACTTACAGAAAATATTAGAAAAAGTTTGTTGGGGGCAGGAGGAGACAACCATAAGGTAATCTGATTAGAAACAGGTGTGAGTTTTCACTAAGAAAGGAGTGTTAACCAGCTTGGGGGACTTCCTTGAAATCACTGCCTTCCTAGTTTTGTTTTAATCCATGGTTTTGTACAGTGACTATAAATAGTGGCAATAAATAGGCATTTAAGTAAATAAAAAAAAAAACTATGTCCAGGACATTAGAAATATGATAGTATGAAAACAATGTTAGAGAAAAATGATACAGGAAGAAAAAAACTTGAATCCACTAACAGAGTGTAAGCTAAGTTACTTTTCATGAAAAGTTCTTGCTATTGGTTTGTGGACCTGTGCCTCACCCCATTTCCTAAAATCCTCTCTAGGGGGAAAAGGAGTTTTTGTTTATTTCACTCAAGAGTTTTTTTTTTCTTTTATAGGAATCAGGTGATGTGGTTAAACATTTGGTACATACACGAGGATGGACACTTTATTAATCACTCCTCTGTGAATTTTCCAAGTTAAAATCCCTCCAAGGAAAAGCAGGCATCTTTGTGGCTATTTTACATTTCTGAGCCACTGAAACAGGCACCAAACCACCAGAACGAGACACCAAAGGCTACAGACGGAGAGAACAAGCTCCGCAGCACCAAGCGCACATTGACGTCTGCTAGAGGCCCGATCGTCCATTATCACCTACTTTAACTGGTCTGTCCATATAGTTCACCGATGATGTCATACCCTTTCCCTAGGTTTCAGATTCCAGGAACCAGTGTCACCTCCACAGCTCCAATTTTGATGAGGGCGAGGACTGTGTCCTTGTTCAACACTATGGTCCCAGGGTCCGCCAGTGCTCAGGAGATAGTTAATGAATGGAAAAACATAAGGGATAGAAACAGCAATACTGGCCATTTGCTATGTGCCAGAACTGCCTGGCTGATGACATTCCCTTCCCCTCAATCCTTTGAAAGAAGTTCTATTATTAATCTTATTTTTAAAAATGAGGAAAACAGAGACAGAGAAGTAGTTTGCCTAAGGTCACACAGTTAGTCACTGACAGGTTCTGAGCTCAGGCAGTCTGGCCCTAGGGTTCACATTTAAACACAATGCTATTTCCTCTGCAAACATGAACACCCTCTGCAACAGAACTGTGTGGCAACCTATCAAAACGTGGAAAACTACACAAGAGGCATCTGTCGCTTTATGCTTTTTTCCCCAATGCTGGGATGGAACCCAGGGCTTTGCACATGGTAGGTAATCTCTCTTTCACTGAGCTGCAGCCCCGGCCAGGGCAGGAGTGTCCAACAGCTTAGAACTCAAGTATCAGTGCATCAACAAACACTGTCAAAGGGAAAGTTACAGTATAATTTCTAAGGTGAAGCCTTCTATAGCAGCACAAACTCCTAATCAGCTCAAGGAGGCCAAGGGAGAGAACCAAAGAGTGTGACTGCCTCCAGCTGCACTATATTCTGGAGACACTGGTCCAGAATCAAAAGTGTTCATGCTGGAGCACAAGCCAGACTCAAGGTTTTGTGGGCTACATCAACAAGGAAAGTAATGACCAGCATGCAGGAAACTGCTTTTCTCACAGTCAGGTGCTCTTTTGGATTAGTACCGGCCTTTGAAGATGGAAGGGCATTGGTCAGACTAGGCTGAAGCTTATTTACAAAACAATGTAAGGCTCTATTTTCCCTTGGTCTTGCTTTATAGTATCAGTGTTCTGAGACCCCATATTCCCTCATTTCTCTTTATTATAGTTTCCAAACTTTCTTTTTTCCTTTATCAGTCATTTTGGAACTATCTGACTATAAGATCTAGCTTACACCTCTTTGGGGGTCAGTGCTGGAGACAGAACTGGGGTGTACTCAGCAAGCGCTCTGCCACTCAGCTCTCAGAGCCCTACTTTGTGTTGTGGGCTGTAAGGGACCTGAATAATGATGGTCTTGGGGGACAGATGGCCAAAGCAGTTCGGAGAGCAGCCTCAGAACCAGGCAGAGGGCAGAGAAGCTTCTGCAGGTGCAGCACAGGCCCAGGGGCTTATGGGAAAGGCCAAGGGGGAGAGGTGGGGTCAGATATGTGCAGATGTGCTGGTGAGCCTCAGAGTTGTGCAGAGCATTTCAGGAGCTACGTGGAAGGATGCTGAGCTGCTGCTGGGCAGAAGCCCATTGACAGTGTAGCCTCCATTCTGGCTGCTTTCCAACTGGAAGAACGCGGTCACCCATGTGGCAGCCTCACAGGCTTGTCAGATGGACCCAAGTTTAAGGAGGCCTTGGTGCCCTGAGGGACAAGGTGAGGGGTCAGTCTCAGTGAGCAGAGGAAGGCGAGCCCAGTAGGACAATGAGATGGAGGGGCCCAAACTAAGGCAGCTCCAAGGCTCAGCCCAGGAAAGAGAGGCTCTTCCCAAGACCTCGAGGTGAGGCGAGTAGGACGGAGTCTTGGGGAGAACTTGATGCGAGGAGAAATGAAGCTGGCCTATGAAATCAGACACCGCTCCACATCCAAACAATGCTGGGGTCAACAGAGTCGCAGAACAGGTATGAAGATAGCATCTGAAGGAAGAAAGGCTTGGGCAGGGGTGCAGGGCAGGGGCTGACTGGGTTCCAGAGTGGTCCGGTCAGGCCGAGGGTCCTTTTCCTGTTTGGCAGATTCTTTTGTTCTGCGTCCTTATCAATTCCACACCTTGCCTAAGTAAGGATGACAGACAAGCCATTCTTAATGACTTTCCAGCTTCTGAAATTATTCTGGTGTCAGGCAGAGAAAGCCGCATTCACTGCATTCATGCTGTTGTGAGAACTTGGGTTTTGGTGGCTCTCTGGTGTTTCCACCCTACCAGGACCGCCGCTCAGTGCGGAGAGGAGGTTGCCTGTGTATGCGCTCATGCTGTGTTCTGGAGCCTCCATGGAACCTTGCAGATCAGGGAGGAGCAGCAACGCTGTCCTTGCTGTGTCAGCTCCAGTGGGCTGGTATCTGCCTCCCCCAGGGACAGGCACATCCTCTCCTGGGCACACCCACTCGCCATCAGCAGAGGGAACAATTGCTGGCTGTGGCAAAGCTGGCCACGCCCTGCGCCCAGACAATGAGCTGCCGCCTGCTCCCTGCTGGCCACTTCCTCTGCCTTTGATTTCCGTCTGTGCAGAGCAGCTACCAGGCACAGCTTTTGCACGTCTGTCTGAAACCTTTCAGAGGGCGGCTAGTGACAACATGCTCACAATGGACTCAGAGGTCTCTCTGCACTGGGCTTTTGCTAATCTTTGAAAGGAAGTATAACACATAGGAATTTGGTTCAAAACACAGGGGAAACAGGTTTTAAAAGACCCTATTTTCACAGTTAACATGCATTTCAGGAGGCAGCCATCACATTTTAATGTTTCTCTCTAAAAATACTATTATTATTTTTGCACATTTATATATTTAATACCTTGAATTTTGTCACCATAGTGAGTGGACCACATGTAAAGCAACAGCACCAAACTATACATTTTTATAAATTGAGGCCAAGATGAGAAGAATTTAACAATATATTCTATTGATACTAACAACCTATGAATTATTTCTTAATTTAGTAACTTCTGTATTTCAAAATTTGCCTATCTACCTACCAATCAGTATTTATTAAGCACCTGCTTTGGAACAATCCTCTTTTTTAAGTTTCCGAAGGGAGAAAGATATGTAAGCAAATGATTGTGACAGTGCTATAGCAGAATTTCGTACAGCATACCATGTGGATACAAAGGAAAGGGAAGTAATTCCGTGGTGGTAGCAGATTACCCAGAAAGAGCTTCGTAGACAGGGTGGTCCCTGAGCTGAGGGAGCGTGGGGATTGTTTTTTGGGCAGGGAGAGACAGGGTCTCGCTTTGTAGTTCAGGCTGACCTTGAACTCACAGTGACCCTCTTGTCTCAACCTCCAGAGTACAGGGCTTATAGCCCTGCACCACCATGCCCAGCCCTGAGGGAGGTCATTTATGAACTAGGTATGTGGACATATTCATGTAGGTGTGCACATGTGGGTGTGCGCAGGAAAAGCTAGAGAGCTCTGTGGCTCTCCAGACCCCAGGGACCCTGCAGGTCCAGGCATGCTTCACAAGTCAGAGGTCCTGAAGGTACCACAGTCAGTCTAGAACACACTGACATGATGAGACTGAGCAGTACTGAGCCGCCATTTCAAACATCAACTTTCCTGGGAGGTGTTTTACCATTTTCCTTTATAGAGGAATGAGCTTTGAGATTTAATGCACTGGGTCCTGGCTGGGGAAACACCGCTCAGGGTGCCAAAGAGACACTCAGACAGCATTGATGGCTTACAGTAGGCAGCCTGGGAGAGGGTGTCCCTTTCCTGGGCAGCCAGGGTCCTTACCACTTCCGTTGGTCGGTAGTATTTGAGATCCACCCTCACATGAATTTTGCCGGTCTCCTTACATCTGCCCACTTCGTTTTCATTCTTGCCTTCCCACCTGTAAAGAGACAACCACGTCAGCAGTGCTGACTCGCTTGGCAGCCTCTGGCCAGGGGCAGTCCTCAGGCTGGCTGGCAGAGAATCACGATTAATTCAAAATCCAGAATTTGGAAGTGAAGATATCAGCTTAACGAAGACTCAGTTAACTTTTGGGGATCTGAAAGATTTGTGTTGTTCGGACCATTATTGATAAGGTCAACTATTATGAATTAATTAATGTCCTCTATCTTCCTCTTTTTTTCTCTGACTTTTCACACGTACGGGAATATGTATGGGAACATTTAGCGCGACTCCTTCTGTTTCTTTGGGCAATGTCCTGGGCTCATGGGGACCATTCGCTTCATCCCTCCATGACATATAGCACCCCTGCTCTCCCACGCACGAATCTCAGATGGTGAAACCTCCAAAAAGTGCTCAAGGAATGGCTAGCTTCCTGCTAAGTGAGGCCATCAACCCCTACCCACGACAGAATGCCATCAGGCCTCGAGTCTGAGAGCCACCTAGGCCATGACAGGAGCCGTTTGCTTCATCAGGTGTGCACTACCATGGACAGGATCTGCAGCTTCAAGATGAGCTTCTCAAAAATTCTACTTACCTGTGTTCTGCTCTCATTTCTTTCTTTAATAAATGAAGCCACTGAATTAATGTTTACCTCCGGATTTCTACAGCCTAATATCCCAACAGCAGAACATATCAAATTCGCTGAGTTACTTATTGGTATACATTTTGGGGGGCAAGAAAACAAATTAGAAATCCTGATTTATGTTTGAGTTCAGTGTTTATCCTTAGAATGAATTTGCTTTGTCAGCTGGAAAGAAATGCTATGAACACAGGAAAATTCTGTGTGTTCCCTAGATCAGTGCTGGTGGGGATCAAAGGGAAGGACGGATCAACCCGCTCGTTACTTGGCTGTGAGTCACATGCGCCACGGAAGGGCACTTTAGAGTGGGGAGGATTATATTTTAAAATAGGTTCAGTGTTAGAGACACAAGCCAGGGTTGCAAAACTTGGTTTCTGATTGCTCGTCTGAATGCTCTGTCAGATCCCCTCCTGATGGCATTACAGGAAGTACTGCACTGCCAGAGGAGTAATCTGGCTATCAGTATGTGCAGTTTGCCTGTGGACTCGAGGGGAATGTGAAACTGCCCCGTGACACCGAGAGAAACACCACGGCATAATATGTGGAGCGACAGAAACCGGACCGCTCGCCATTTTCCCATGGCTTTCACTTTAGTTAGTTAACTGAACAGGGGGGTTGGTAATTTACTTACTTGGTTTAGCGTCTTTGCTAACGCTGCGTATTGAACCACCTTGACAAGAGCACTGCAAAGCCAGGGAATGGCTGGATCTGAACTAACATTTTGGAACATTCACATGGAAGTGGTATGTGATGTTTTTGGAGCATGGAGACTGAAAATGTCTTACAATGATAGAACCAAGAGTAGACATCTAATTCTAAAGCTAATTCTTTATTGAATTGAATCTTTTCTTTGGTTAGGCTTTCAGCTGATAAAAATATCTGTATTTCATTGGTATGTTTTGTTTTTTATTCACACTTTGTACTTCACAAAGACGCACACGTTCAGCAGATATCACTGCCTTAGCCACAGTTAGCAGAAACCCTGTTCATAACACTGCTGTTTTCCACAGGTACTTGGGTATCCAGCTTACGAACGGCCACGCTGGCTCATGTCTGTGTGTGTGCACATACTCCTCTATGGGATATGTGTATGCCAATATGTCCTTCATTTGGTAAACCTCAGATGGTGCAAACTCGACAAACAGTGATTCAAACTCATTTAAAATTATTTATTTTGTGAAATCAGATATAAACACACACATGAAGAGCCACAGAAACACTTGGAGAGATGTCCCAGATCTGAGGAGCATACGGCTCAGGAAAGGAATGAGCCCAAGCTGGCGATGTCCTGAGGTTACAAGTCTGCAAACTTGTTTGTAACAAACACCCAGATAGTAAATAATTTCAGTGCTATGGACCACGGATGGTCTTAGTTATGCAGTTTTCCTTTCTCCTCGTCCTTCTTTTGCTTCCTCCTTCTCCTCCCCTTACTCTCACTGTCTTCTTTTCTTTCTGTCCAAACCATCCTTTAAGACTGAAAACCATCCGCATTCTGGGCCTTGGTGGGCTCTGGCCTGCAGGTCAGGGTTGCTCCCTTGCGTTAGCTGCCTGGGTTAGCGTATCCACTTACCCTCACCCACAGAACGGCAGTTAATGCTTATTGGCATCAACAGGTTTCAGGCCAGGACCACTTGATGTTCTGTGTCTACTGCTGATTCTCTCTGATTGCTTCGCTGTCATAGACAGCATTTGGGATTTGTAATGCTAGCTGAAACAGGAAAAGGCTAAAGGAAAGGCATTTCCCGCTTAGGGGCCTACTCCATACTGTCTGAAACTTACTTTGACACTTACATGCCTGCGCGCCCACAAAACCTTTCCTGCTGTTTGAACACTATCTGCTGGGCTTAGATCTTGAAAATGCTTGTGTAGCGTTAAAAGCAGTATCTAAGGTCACACTACTGTCCTCCACAATTGACATAGCGGCACTGAATAATCAAATGGAACCAGGAAGCAGCTCAAAGCAGAACTGACTTGGCAAAAACCACTTTCTAGTTTCCACCAGGTCTGCTAGAAGGCAGTAAGCAAGTTCCAGCCAAGGGCCAAAAAACACTGTTACAACAGTATGTGAAACACTGGTGTTAACAGGTAAAAGGAGGCAGCTAGCGCATCCCGGTCAGTGCTGCTATTACTCAAAGCAGAAGTAAACGGCAGTGGCTGGACAGAATAAGAGGATACGGCTGACGAGCAGGAATTACTGCTCCTAACGTAGATCAGCAGCTCACTAAGCAGAGATCCCATACAACTCATTTTTTAAAGAGTTGTTGGCTCCT
Organism: Capromys pilorides; assembly: GCA_004027915.1. NCBI lineage: Eukaryota > Metazoa > Chordata > Mammalia > Rodentia > Capromyidae > Capromys > Capromys pilorides. Next base: position 51,145 of record PVKN010000417.1, on the reverse strand, counting down.
AGTAAGCATTAAATAGCCACAGAAAATAATGACAAATAACAGAAGATGGCCCTATGAGATCCTATTAAAATGTTCTCAAATGTGAGGTCCTTTAAGGAACTCAGAGAACAAAACCCACCACGTGAGTCCCGCATAGGACGGGCCCATCGGCACCGATGCAGTCCTCAGGGAGACCTCAGGGACCTGAGAGCACTTGGTTCTTACATTCAAGAAAGGCCACTTATTTGGGTGTGGACACGGAAGGAATGGCTGCTGGTGAGAGTTCTGTCCCTGGCCCGGAGCAATCGAGGAACAGAGAAGGTGTTTCACATTCATTTTCGCTTCTTTTCCTGGCCCTCTTCTAAAGAAACTGGAGTGAATTCATGAGGCTGGAAGAACGGAAAGCAATGGAACTCTGGAAGTAGGGAGGAGTGTGAGGCCTAGCAGAAGCCCTGCTTGGAGGCCGAGCACACAGCCAGCTGCAGGTGCTCGGGAGCCCCGCCGTGCCGCTGGCTTCCTAGTCCTTATCACTGGGCAAGCATCTCATCCTGCTTGGGGAAAAAGGTTGCTGCATGTAAGGTCGCAGGCCCAGGGAGTCAGGATGCGAACGCTGGGGACTGAGTGGTGTCTGTGCGCCCAGGGTGGGGGAGCAACTCCTCTGCACTGTGAGACACCTCTGTGGCAGGGCCTCCTGCTAAGCAGATCAGTCCAAGGTGACACGGCCAACACTAGCCGCATTCTTGCTGCACACTCCAGACGGCAGACCTACACTGGGTCCTAACCTCTAAACATGAGGAGAAAACAGGGGGTCACAGAACTGTCAGAAACACTGCGTATGTGAATGGTCAAATCCAAACAAGCCAAATCAACAACTTGGGGAAAACAGAGCAAGCAAGAAGAAAATTAAAACCAAATCAAAGCAAATACTTCCACCCCTATTAACACTTTAATATCGTCAGACAGAAATATGGACAAAGCGGAAAAAAAAAAAAAACTCAACAGGGTAATATATAAAAAAGGACAATTTAAAAGATTAAGAGATTATAGAAACTGAAAAAGACAACCAGGAATTTAAAACTCAAGAAAAGAAAGTTGAGAGAATTTCCTAGAAAGTAGAATAATGTGAAGCCATAAAAAATAGAAGGAGGAGGGCAAGGAAACAAGACAGCGAAGCCCACCCAGGAGGGGTGGGGAGGCTGGGGGAGCTTTGAGCAGTGATGCAGGGCGGAGGCTGAGTTAAGGTAAGACACTGATAGAGACACAGAAAGTAGCAGAAGGAGAAAGAATGCCTTTAACAGAGCTACGCATGGTTAACATGCTAATTACGCAGCAAAGCCAAAGGCACCAGGGTTTACAGGAATGATACCATGCATCAACCATGGAAATGCAACGTCAAGTAATATAGTGATCAAAAATGAAAATGTTAGGGCCAGCCAAATAGCTCAGCAGATTAAAGTTCCTGCAAGCAGACACAGGGGCCGGGAGTTTGATTCCTGGGCCTGCCATTCCAGCCTGGCCCTGGGGCATGCTGAGATGACAATTGAGACTTGGCATGGGGGCCTGTGCCTCTAATCCCAGCTCCTGGGAGGCTGTAAAGAGGCTGATCACTATAAGTTCGATTTAGTAGTGAGACCCTGAACACCCTATAGGCCCTTCCCTGAAATACAAAAGAAAATGTTATAATAAAGTAGTAAGAAAATGGGGGGACAGGGTAAGAGGGGGAAAAGAAAATAAAGCTTTCATTTTGCAACAAAAAGAGTACGACAGATAATGTCCACATGGGAAAACCAAGAAGCTGCAATCACAGTGTATTATTCAGAAATAGGGAAGTGAATATCAAAATAATCATGTAGATGAGGGTAATAAAGTACCTTAGCATTTCCGGAAAGAGCAATGAAGAAATACAGAGTGGAGCAAATAATAACTTAGAAATAAATGGGGACAATGTGTGGCAGTAGAACAACACCCATTTCTAGCTTGGATGAGCGAGAGAGGAGCCCAGGTAACAGGGGGCTGGCCAGTGGGGGCGCTGCATGGGATAGGCTGATGGCGCAGTAACAACTCCTGCGGAATGACTTGATGCAGTGCACGGGGCAACTGGCAAGCAATGGTTAATGATAAAGCCTGGCCTGGGCCCAGCTTGGCCCAGGGATGGCTGTCTTCCTAATAGCCTCCACATGCTCAGGAATAGCTCATCCGTCCACCCCCCAGGTGTCCTGTCACTTTGGTTCTGGACAAGGGGCTGGCACTTCTGGAGCCATCAGTAGACAGCTACAGCACCAAGAGCACCTACGACAGGGTGGGCAGGGCCTCCTGGAGGAGCTGGGCCAGCTTTAGGGCTGGGCTCATAAGAAAACACCGAGTGTATTGGCTAAGAGGTGGTTACCGAGGCTGATGTGCGTACATGCTGTACCCAGGAGATGCACAACAAGTCTTTGTGACACTGTGCTGTGAGCAGGAGGCCAGGGAGAGCTGAAAGGGACAGGAGCCGTGCAGAGAGGGGACTTGTGGACACCTATGTACCAAGTGTAGGAAAGGACAGGAAGGGGTGCCAGGACTGAGGGAGTGGGCAACGGCACCTTCACCTTGGAAGGAGGACTGAAGCCCATGGCCAGGCCAGGGTGCTACTTCTTTCCTGGCATCAGGAGGACCTGCTGGGGAGAAGGACAGCTAGGGACAGGTTTTTACTGTCAATGCATTTTTACTAGAGCTTATTGATTTTCCAAACACAAAGTTTCAGTGTGGTACTTTCACATACCCATAGGACAATTTGAGCACACCACCGCCACTTACCCCACTTACCCTCCCGAGACTAAACTGGTTGATACAAAGTGCAGAGGCTTGACTCTGCAGAGAGCCAGGATTCTTAGTTTGTAAACATCCTCAGCCAGTGTGACAGAAGGGCATGGACACTGTGTGAGTTCTACACCCCCAGTCACAGGGCAGCTGGTTTACAATATAAGGAGGGCAGAGAGGCCGGCTAGAGGCCTCAGCTGCTGCCTTCCCTGTTTTCTGCTGCCATGAACTGCTGTCCTCTGCCATGTGCCACTCTGCCTGGGAGCCAGCTGAGTATGGCCTGAAACCTTCACAAACTGTGAGCTATATAAACTTTTTCTTGCTTAATTGTGGGTGTTGGGTATTTTGTCCCAGCAATGAGTAAAAACTGAGACAGTGTCCCATCTTTATTTCCTTGGTTGTGGAGGACAGAATTCAGGCTGCACGGGGCACCTCACAGGCTGCCTCCATCCTTGCCAAAATTCTCCCAATTTATATTGATGACAATTGTCCTTAAGTAAATAGGTTCTCGTAGCAAGAAGCCCAGCTGTTAATGTTACAGCAGTGACTTAGAACAAAAAATGAAAACTGAAATCCATTCTCGAGCTGTTCAGATGGAAGGTGCTTTTCAAGATGAACACAGGGCTAGGGAGATAGCTCAGTGGCACATGACTGCCTGGCAAGCACAAGGTCCTGGGTTCCTGGGTCACACACACACACACACACACACACACACACACGCACACGCACACACACGCACGCACGTACACTCGCACGTATGCACACACTCAACTAAGATGAACACATTCATCCAGTGCTCTCCCTATGCAGGCCCTTGCCAATGACAACTGCTGGCACCCACCATGAGCCAGGCAGGCAATGGATTCTGCAGTTCACAAACAGGGAAGCTCAGAGGGCCACACAACCTGCACGAGACTCCCAGGAATCAGCATGAGGGCCCAGACTGCAAAGTCAGGCCCCTTGGCTGCCTGGAGCTGGTGGGTGTGGAACCCTCTCCAAAGGGCACTGTCATTTTCGGGGGAAGCTCCTCCCAAACATTATTCTAGGTAACAGTTGTCAGCCAGTCAATATTTCCATCTTCTTTTAATTAGTATCACCTGAGAAGCTATTCCATAGACAAGCCCAGCTTTGAGGCTGTCTTTTTTTTTATGTATTTGGTGCAGGGTTTCACTACAGTGTAGACTCGTAGCAATCCTTCTGTTTTCAACCTCCCCAGTGCTGGGATTACAGGAGTGTGCTACCACGTCAGGTCTCAGTGGCTATCTCAGTGTGCCTGGGTGGAGGGAAGGGGCTGGTGTGACATGCAATACTGGGGACTGAACCCTGGTCCTTGTGCTTGCCTAAGCAGGTGCTTAGTCTTTTGAGCTATCTCGCCGACCCTTGGGGTTGTTTTTTCACAACTCAAAGGAAACAACCCTGGGTTGAAAGTAAAGAAATAAATATTTAGCCACAATTTAAGTAAAGACTAGCATTGGTCTCCTCAGCTGTCAAAACATCAGTGAAAGAATTTTCAAATGCAAGCCAGAATTTAAATAAGCCTTGGCATTTCCATGCTATCTTTACACGCATTGCTGAATACACTCTGGCTCCCTACTTTATTTTTATTTACATGTTTGTCTGTTTAAACCTGGCTAGTTTAACACCCTAACTGAATGATATGGGTGGAGTTTCTCCTGCTAGCCAAGAGAAAGTGTAGTCTCACTACCAGGCCACTGGGGGACTGGTACTGAGGCTACACAGAAGGCCTCTGCCACTCTCCATCTCTGCATATCCCTTCCTTTCAGCCCACTCCCATATCTGGGCCATGCAGCCCCCAGTGCCAGCCACTGTGCACACCCAGCTACTAGATCTAGTCTCTGTTGTGTAGGAGCTTGGCGTTGGGGGGGGGGTGTTGTCATGCCATCTCATGATCAAATCATGGCAGGAGATAGGCACTGGCAGAGCTGAGAGGTGGCCCCTAGCACAGTCCTGGCAGAGAAGGGTGAACGCCCAGTGAGGATATCTAAGTTAAGACCCAGGGCTGTGTGGAGGGTGGCTCGGGAAGCAGAAGGAATCTAGAAGCAGGCGACTCTCAGTATGTCCCAACGTGATCCAGCTGGTCTACCCAGCTTACCAGCTTGCCAAGCACCCACATCCAGCAGGCTGCCTCCTGCCTCCATGTCTTTCTTGTACACTGCTTCAGTTGCTTTTCCTCTTCCTAACTACCACCCACTTCTTCCATTTGGCCAAGGCCAGAACCAATCCATTGTTCTCCACACAGGCCTCCAAGCTTGACTCTGCTGCCTTGACTTTGGCCCTGACACAACGCATGGGCGCAGCACCAATGCCTGTGTACGTGTATGTGTTTTCACTGTCACCCAGTTGGACCTGTAGTTCTCAATGGCAAGGAAATATCTTTTGATTCTCTTTAATAACTTTGTCTTTGAGGAAAAATGAGGTGAGCAGAGCATACTTGCTGAGCATTGCTATTTACTGGCCACTGCACTGGCTGTTCACTTAGGTAATTATGAAGGCAACAGTTACTGTCAGGGTCTGAGAGACCCTTGGTTCAGAGCTTAAAACTGACCTGCAATGAATGAATTGGTGAGCTGCATATGGAAATGAATGAGGGTGGCTTCAGTCACCAAGGTACAGCACCATGTCAACCCCAAGTGCTTGCTGCCTCAACAAAGAAAGGCACACATTTGTCTAGGCTGAAGTATTCGAGCTGCAGCAGGCAGAAAATCCACATTTCTGATGGGCTTATAAAAATCAATGATAAGAATTCAAGGGGGAAGCAGGGAGACCAAGGGTATAAAGGAAGAAGAAAAGGAGAAGAGTAAGAGAGGAGGTGGGGAGAAAAAGGCCCTTCCTACTTTGTTTTGTGGTGTTGAGGATGGAATCCAGGGCCTCAGGTGAGCTGCACAAGTGCTCTATCATGGAGAATTCCCCTGCAGGTCAAAACCTATGGTTTGGATGAACAGTCCAATCTCATGACTATGACTAAATACAGTGCGGATACCTTCGAAGGCCTCTATTTTGTGACGTTCTGGAAGTTCATGGCATCTCCGCTCAGAGTAGATAGTTATACACATTTGTTTGCTGCAATCGGCTTTTCAGGCTCTAATGGCAGATTCTGCATGATAATGACTGAAGTGAGTTATACTTGTGTCATTCAACTTGGCTTCACAGTCTGGTCACGACAGGACAGTTCAGCTAGTTTCAAAGTGGGATTCAAAGCCATCTGAGAGCTCAGAATAGCACAGTTAATACTATGGTGGGAAAAGCAGAGCCTCGTGGCCTTCCTTCTCCTGACAGCCTGACATGGGGGGATGTACGTCACATCAAATTCTGCTCATCAGTGGCCACAAATCAGGGTGGGTTTCCCGCAGTACAGCGGAACACAGCTGCACACTGGCACACTGGAGGAAGAGACTGGACAGAGTAATACTAGATTCCTGCCTGAAGCCACAAGCCTCTGCGGCCATGGGCCTTCCTCTTCCTTCCTCTTCTCAGCCGCTCCTCCAGAGGCTGGGTCCAGGTCCACAAGTTCCACCTACCAGGAAACAATGTCAGACAAGGGGCACAGAGGCACAGATGGCAGGGGGTTGGACATGGCTTCTTTTTAAATGTACAATACTTTAACCCCCACTTTTACAAAAAAAAACATAAGCACAGCACCACAAAGTATGATGACTATTTCTATTGCCTGAAACAGCCCTTCCCCCCAGCAGCACATGAGAGTACTCACATGGTTGCAGGCTGCTCTGACAACTCTCTTTTCAAAGTGTAACAAGATTAATGACAGAAAATTAGCCAAGACAAGTATTTGCCTGTTTGATTTATCCCACCATCATCCTCGTTGTAGGAGCAGTTTCCTTTTCATACTACTTAGTAGCAAGTTGACAGAAAACTGAAAACAAAACACAACATAAAAAAGGGACCCCCGTAACGCAACCACCCGCTAACAAACTCACAAACACCCACCCACCCTATAATGCTCATAGAAGAGAACAGTTGCTGTCACAAGGCTGCCTTGCAAGAACATTTAATCACTTTAGCTTTCATAAGGATAGTGCAAGAACTAATCCATTCCTCTGAGTGTCTTCTACTAACCCAAATTCAAATCAATGTGCTATTTCCTAATACATTCAAAGCAAAAATCATCTCAATGACATTAAGTCAGAACACTGTAGCACAGCTGTTAAGCCTTTTCAGTGGACAGTCTTTGAGTATTTGCAAAGATAGTGGTAGAATTAGAAAGTCAGCAAGCCTTGAAATGGCTCAAGGGCGGATGTTCCAGACACTGACTAGTGGCCTGGTAAAGAACAGTTGTGCACCATGCATTTGCAGAGAATGTCGAGAAGCTCAGGGAAAGGTACCCATAATGCTCCTTCGATTTCGTTGCTTTTCGGTGTGGTGGTAGGCAGCACCCCACCACTAAGCTGCACCTCACACCATCTAACCTCTCTTTCAGGGCATCAAGTGTAGCAGCATCAAACTGTGAGAGGCAGAACTCTGTCTGTGATTTTTGCAGGTCCTCCTACATACAGAAGCTTGCATTCTTAATGCTGCCACTAGTGGGGCCTCTGCATCAAGCAGTCAACCAAATCCTGTCATCCTAAGTCCCTCCTGAAGCAGTCCTCCCTTCTCTCTCCATTCCCGGGCATGAAACAGGCCCTCTAGGAGGAAGCATGGTGACTTCCCCTGAGCTGTCGCCACCATGCTTTGTCAGTCATTCTGCCCATGAAACCAGGGAACTTAAGGTAACTTCAGGCTACCCTGGCAGGGCTTTCTGGATAAGGCAGCTCTGTGGACCATTCATCTGTACCCAGTGAAGCACTGCCTGAGCGCCTGTGCTGGGCAGCTGCTGTGATGGGTCTCTCCGGCGCTGGTCTCAAGTGCTTACCACCGCAGCAGGCACAGGAGGGGTAACACTCAGGCAACTTGGGAAGGTGCTGCAGCACAGGGTGGATTTGCTTCTAGCAACAGAATTTAATACCAAAACTACATGTAGTAAAAAATCGCCTTGAAAAATCCTCTAAATCTAGTTTACTTCCACGAGAATTTGGATTCTCGGAAGCTCAAAGGCCAAGTGTTACTTTCCTTTGTTCTCTGCATTTGGCTGAGGCTCCCCTTTCCCAAAGGCGTGCAGGCCTGGGTCCATTTTCATCACGTCACATCACCAAGGTTTTTGAAAGAGTGTGAAGGAGAAGGATGCACAGTGCAGCACAAGGGCATGAAGTACCTCTCATGTGCTCTGGGCGAAGCCCAGGGCCTTGCATGCTGGTCACACGCTCAGTTTGGACCCTGGCCTGTCACTGCCTTGCTGATAGCCCAGGGAGGGCAGTAAGCCTCACTGTAGCTCCTCAGTGCAACAGTACCCAGTCTGGAACTATCCTGTGTAAGTGCAAGGGCCCAGGGCACAAGCTCAGGCTCACACTCATGATCACACGTGACAGTGAGGTGAGCCCTGCGTCCTTCCTTACCAGCAATCTTGATGGGGAGACCCTACCCCTCTCCTGGGGGAGCTGCCCCACCAGATCCCGCAGGCCAACGCCACAGTGGCTGCAGGGAATGGCACAGAGAAGATTACCAGGCCCATTTGTCACTTCCAGTCTATCAGTCAGTCATGGCAAAAGTGCTCATAGAAGTTAGGAGCAGCTCACTGGTAAGACACATGCTTACCACGTCCAGACCCTGGGCTCAACTCGCAGCACCATACAAACAATTTAAGGCAGGAAAAGGCCAGGTTAGACAAAGTGAAATGCTTTCTTTAGCGAAGATTTTAAAGTCTTTTAGAGTGATCGGTAGGTCTCCAAGAGGGGCTTGTAATATGCAGTATTTTCTAAACAAGCTCAGTGTGGCATCGCATGTTAGAATAGTATAACAGTTTGGGGAAGACAATGAGGTTAAAAAAATAAACACTTAAGCCCCTCAGATTACATATAGCATCAGAAAATGCCACAATAACTCAGGCTGATTACATTCAGGGCATTTTCTCTAAGATGGAAGAATGGCAAGGTTTCATGACTTTTTAGAAGCGCTTTGTGGCTATTTGGGTATGCTCTTCCATGAAGTCATTGCTTCAGAATTTTACTCATCTTTAATTGAACTTTTGCCTTTCGATCGTAAATTATTGGATATATATCTACATTCTAGATATACATTTTTATCAGATACCTGAATTACTTATTTTTTTCTAAAATTGTGGATTGCTTCTCATTTTATTAATAGTCCCTTTCAAAGAGCAGAGATTATAACTTGTACTATTCATTTAATTAATTAATTATTAATTTTTTGTGGTGGGTGCTGGGTGTTGATGTCCTATGTACTATAGGCAAGTTACCATTGACCTATACTCCAAACTCCAAATTAAAACAATAATTCTTGTCTTCTGTGCCTTAAGGAACCTTTATTCTTTCCCCAAGATGACCTGCACATTCAATGGAAACACCCACAACACCAAAAGTCATTTAGTGATAAAGTGAATCACATGACAATGTCAAGTATTTGTTATGTGAAAGGCACTGTTAAGAAACTGAAAATGTAAGCCATAGACCAGGAGACTCTATGTGCAAGACACAGAACCTCATCCACTAGGTAGCAAAACAACCGGAGCAGCCTGTCACCCAGGGGTACAAAGCTTTTCTCCTGGGGCCCAGCAGGCCTACGCTTACAGGTGATGCACCTTTGCTGGTAGATGATGTATCTTCTGAGTTCTGCTTTCCCTCCATATGATTCTCCATTGTTCCCGCATCTGTTGTTGGACTAGCCTTGCCCAAGTGTGCGGTGCTGGTGCTTGTGTGGACATTCAGGTAGCCACACACGTGTAGGTCTGTTTGCAGAAGGCGTAGTTCTGGTACACCGGTCTAGACGCCTGACTCAGGTCAGCACCACACCGTTTATGCTTTGCAGAAGCGACCAAGTGTGGCCCTGAGTGTTCTCCAGCTCATCCCTTTTTCAGCACAACTCTGGGCCATTTGCATTTCTAATACAGATTTTATGACCAGCTATCAAACAAACAAAAAAAGCCTGTGATTTAAGTAAGCTTTACCTAAGCCTACAGATTGATTTGAAGAGTTAGAAAAAATCTCATCAACATGCTGTTCTCCAATTGAAGAACATGGTCTACTTCTCCTTTGTTTAAGGTTTCTTCATGCATTACAGATTTTAGTACAAAAATTTTCATATAAATTCATCTTTGACAATTTCAGGTTTTTCTGATTTTATTGCGAGTGGTAATTTTTATTTCAGTGTCCAACTGCTCCCTGGTAATGTGCAGAAATAACAGCTAACTCTTTTGTGTAGACTGAGTATGTTGTGACTTTGTTAAATACCTCTGCTAGCTCTAACAGCTCTTCTTATAAGTTATTTAGGCTTTCTAGAGCATGTCTATCTGTGAAGAAAGGTATAAATACTTCTTTTCATTTCTTTTGCTTTGTTAGTTTTGGATAAGACCTCCAGGATGGTGTTGGAAAGGAACGATAATCCTTGCCTTTATCCTGGTTTTTGAAGAGAAGTGTCCAGTTCTAGTATCATTTATTATGATAATTGTGTATTTTTCTTAGATATCATTCATCAGCTTTAGGAAATTTACTTTTCTACTTCACTGAAACTTTAAAAAAATTTTAGAATCATTTCTGAATTTTATCAAATGCTTTTTCTGCATGTATTCACACACTTATATGGTACATACAGTTGCTCTTTTCTGGGGGGATCAAAATATCAAAAATCTTACTTCAGAATTTGAGTAATGTAGGCCAGCCAGATAGCTCAGTGGATTAAAGCACCTGCTTAGGCAGATGCAGGGGTAGGGTTTCGATCCCCGAGTGTAGTGCTGGCCCCGCCCCTGGGGCCAGCTGAGAGGGCTGAGACTGGGCCTGGCATTGCACACCTATAACCCCTGTGCTTGGGAGGCTCACTATGAGTCTGATCTGTGTAGAGAGACCCTGTAGACTCTGTATAAATACATAAGAAAGAAAAAAATTTGAGTAATGCAACAAGTAAATGCAGTGCACAATTACAAACTGGGTCATGTGGTGTTAAGGACCACACTGGCCCAATTGCCAAAGCTCAGATGAACTCTGAGGCTCAGACGGGAATAATTTATCACTGTGAATTTCCTGCATTTGATGGCTGTATTACATTTACATAGGAGAACACAATCTTTCGTAGGAAATACACACATAGGCTCAGGATGATGGGGCATCAGGTCACAACTCACTTTCAATGCTTTAGAAGACTGTGATGCATTTGAAACTGTCCTGCAAGTTTATGATAGTATTAGGTTTTAGAAGTATAAAATTATTTTATTTTATATTTGAAGGTGGTATAAAATATAAAAAGCTGGGTAATGTGACTGTATTGGACTATAAGAGTACAATTAGACAATAAAATGGTAATAAATAGTAAAAAGTGGCATTTATGTTATGATAAAAACCTAAGACTGGAGAAACAAAAATAAACTTTAAAAATAAGACAGAAAATAAAATTAGAACAGGCTGAGTTCCGATGTGGACAAACACTTGACATCTGGAGCATGCGGGCTGGATGTGTGCGTGCTGAGCGGCACTGAGGGCTGCACAAGTGCGCACCAGGAAGGTGGAAAGAGCTGGCCAGGAGGAGGGGCGCAGGCCTGGCTGCCAGAGGCACCTGCTCACGGAGCAGCAGGCACCACCTGCATACTTACACGATGGTTTTGCCAATGTGCATGAATGACTTTTCCACAAACTCGCGGACGCTGTGCACTTCCCCTGTGGCAATGACAAAGTCCTCCGGCTCATCATTCTGCAGCATCAGCCACATAGCCTAGGAGAAAGGCAGGTCCATGTAACGTACTTGGCGGAAACTTTGGGAAAACAATGCTACTGTGATCAGGCGCAGTCAAGTCACCTAGGAAACCCCACATGAATTTCTTACAGTACTCCAAGCCTACAGTGATGGTTTACACACCTTACTGTGCCTCAGAAACATCCAGAGTTTAGTAGAGACACCTGGGCCTAGCTGCAGAGGTGTGGACTCAACAGAAGCCTTTAACCTTTTACATCCCTGGCGATTTTATGCGATATACCATAGAGGAACATGATGTTCAACAGTATCTGTGACAAATAACCTTTCATAGTCTCTAACTGTAGGCTTCTTACAGTAAGTTCATGAAGGAACAGTTCCTAAGGATTGTCTAATTTTCCTACACATCACCAATGGCAGGTAAGGAAAAGTCATCTGAATAGAGATGATGAGTTTAATTATTACATTCTTCAAAAGTAATTTCATTTCTTCACCATGAAGTTGAAAATTTATCAATTGAAAAGCAAACTAAGCGATCAGCCATGGAGAAACAACCACGAAATAGAGACCATTACTATTTCAAACAGTTGACTAACAGGCAAGAAATATATTAATACTAGAGTTAAGGGCTTCCTAAGGTGGCATTTCAGGGATAGCAACTCACCTTCTCCTCAGCCACCATGAGGATGCCTTGTTGAGCTGCAGTTGCTCAATGGGAGCAAGGAGCTTGGATAGGCAGAGTGCATCAGCACTCTGAGAGAGGCGCATGGCGACCGCCACATGTCTCTATGCTGCTAGAGAGCTTTTGTCAACAGCATACAGACCTGTGGTCTCCGTAGCTTGGATCTACATGTTAATTATAAAGCATTTTACACATTTTAGGACACAGAGTTTAAAAATTAAGTGTAGTTGATATCCAAGAGGAGGCTGTCCACAAAGGTGGAAGACCCAAGGGGGTATAGCTCAGTAGTGCAGCACAGTGCAAGGCTATGTGTTCAACACCCAGCATTGGGGGGGGGGGGACAGTGAGAAAGGAGAGGGAAGGGGAGGGGAACGAGAAAAAGCTCCAAGTAAAAAATGTTTTTCCTCATCATTGTCATCTGTTTCACTAAATAAACTAGTTAAAGGAATAAGCACTTTGTTCTGATACTGTTCATTTTGTTATATACATTGAACCTTTGTTCTAACATCTAGTCAACACTATTTGGTGAGTGTTTCCCTGGCTAGTTTTAGAGAAGCCTAAAAATAGGTCGATAAAATCAACAAGTAGCCTACTTTTCCTTAGAAAAATACCACCAAAATTCTTAATCTCTCTCTCTTTCTCATTTTCTTTTCTTCTTTCTTTCTCTCTTTCTTTTCTTGTGAATTTCTAGAAACTCTCTAAAAACAGAAGGCATTATCTTTTTACTTGAAGTTGTTCTGGATATTTTCATATTGTTGGTCCACTATGAAATTATTTGAAATCGTATTTTTGTTTTAAGGAAGGAGATAATATGGGTATTTTTCCTGTTTGAAATTTCATTACTGCTCTGCGGAAGAGGCCGGTTAAGGAAGTTTCCCAGGCTATGGAGTTGGGGCCTGCTGGTGGGGACAACAGCAATCATTTCAATCAGTGACACACCATAAAGCAACTAGCAGAGGACACTGACTTGGTGGAGAAATCATTTTGTTCACATAAATGAAATAGCTGCAGTTTCATTTGGCATTAAGAGATCACAGAGGACAAATATAGCTGCAACACTTTAAAATTCAATTCTGTTACTATGGATTAAGCTCGATCAGTTTTTAGAAGCACCAAATGCAAGTGTTCTCTGTAGAGGGACTCTCCATACCCCAGATGGAGGGAGCCCTTGTTTGCAGTCTCTCTACACTGCGAAGTGCCAGGGCCCAAGAGAAGGGGCTCTCTGCAGGGCTGCACCTCCCTGAGGCCTGGCATGCATGCTGTTCTAAGCTGTCTGGCATGCTGACCTCTTTCTGGATCCTGGACCAGGATCCCAAGTCAGCCACGAGAGTAAGTTAGAACTATCTCCCTGCATCCTGTGACCAGTTGTGCATGCTATGGTGGCTTCACTGGGCTCCAGCTGCCCTTCGGCCATTTTCCCAAATAAGCCACTCCTATTCCCTCTCTGAGCAAGCCTGGCACACACCTACATGCACGCGTGTGTGTGCGCGCGCACACACACACACACACACGCATAATATTTTTGTCATGTGTCAAAATATTTTCAGTTTTTAGGAAAAATTAAATTATGCTTCTGTATAGAATTTGTTTGAATATTTTTCTCAAGAACTATATATAACAGAGTAAATACACTTAGAGGTGTTTCACTCATATTTCTATTTTTTTAAAAAAATGGTTCAAATAGATCTTTCAGGACCACTCAGAGAACTTTACCTCTGTGGGGAAACTCTTGCGCTAGAACGATCGCAGAAAAATCCTGGCTCCATGATGTGAAGGCAAAGAAGAGCTTAGGCAACGAAAAGAGAAAACACAACTGCGGGTTGGGGTGGCACAGTCTCTGCGTGGCCCAGCTCCCTGGTCCTGTTCTGTCCCGCAGGAATCTGGAGATTGGTAGGAGCCTCTCACTTGCATGAGAGCTGGGGCCAAGAATCTGCCCTTTTCTTTTCCATCAGACTATCTGGGGCCTTTGACCTATCAATTTCTAGGCATTTCCTCTAAAGTTCATATTGTACCAGACTCCAGTCTGGGAATGGGAAGGGAAAGGATATACAATTCCAGATTTATTTGTTATTACTGAAGAGTTTACTGGTTTTAACAGAGGGAAAGGCTTTGTTTAACTTTCCACTGAACATAATTAATGGTTATTGACTGGCAAATGAAGAACAGGTGACACTCTGGATTAGAAGATAAATGATCCTGTGTTCTGGTGTGATAATGGGTTAGTCATTTGCCACGAAGCCCAGGCCGGGTGCATCCCATCGACGCCAGGTCACGTGGAGACAAAGGCGCCTATGTGAGGAAGACGCAGCCGCTCGCCGCCCTGCGCAGCTGCACACTTGATCTGCTCCATTTATCCCTTGATGGATGGCACCACTGAGGCAAAAGTTCACCATGCTCACCTTCCTGTTCACATGCGGGACTACACGACCCATGACACACCGGGCCACTGTCTGCAACCAGATTGCCACCCGGCCCTGGCAGCTGACCCGCGAAGGCATTGTGAGGTTACACATTTTAGACGCCAGCCTTCTCCCTTTGTCTCTCAAGGAATCGAGGAGGAAAAAGACAGACTCTTCCCACATTCTTTTGGTGCCCTTTAAGGATGTGACTGGCTTACCCACTTCCTCAGATACTTATTTACTTTTAGTCCTGACCTGATTACCAGTTCACATGAAAAAAGTCTCCTGCTTTTTAATCTGTCCCACAGGGAGGAAAGCAAATCAGTTAAGGAATGTACCAGAGCTTCAGATTCTCCAACACAAAAATATTCCTTCATGGCAAATGAACAATGCAGTTTTCAAATTGCGTCTCATTCATTTTGCACCAAAGGAGCAGGAAGGGAAACCTGACTCCACACAACTGACATCTGACAACCAGGCTGAGGTGGGTGGAGATGTTTGTTCAGTTTGCACGTATGCTTCCCTATAGCTGTATAATTAACCTATGTACTCTACAAATCTAATTTAGAGAAGTCAGATACAACTTTAATCTTTAGAAAGTTTAAGTCTGCTAGTTGGCCATCAGAGGACGAATGAGAAAGGGCTCCAGAGGCCCTGGAGAGGGCCGGGTCCTCTCTGGTGGCTAAGGCGCCAGCTCTGGAGGCTGTTCATGCTGGATCAGTGAAGGGGAACAGCCAAAGCCATCACCACAGCCCACTGACTACACCTGATTCCACGCATGCCTTTTGGGGTGTGATGTTTGTCTTAAAAATCTGGATTCTGCAATTGCTTCCACCTCGCCATTAACCTCCAGTTCAGTATCCAAGCTGCAAATACTTATTAACTGAGCTGGCATCCATGAATAACAAGATTTGTTAATCAAGGTTATGTTTAACTCTGTGTATTTGACTGGTGCTTTCAGCCCTGTGCTTCCGTGTGATATGCACTACTGTTGTAAAAGTCATCTTAACACAGGAATACGTATATGTACATACATACATACATACATACATACATACATACATACATAAGGAGAGTCTATGAAATCTAGGTCTAAAAAAATTATGGGGAGTGAGAATGCAGCTCATTTGTGGAGCACTTTCCTAGCATTCATTAGGGTCCAGGTTTTATTGCCACCACACACACACACACACACACACACACACACACACGTGAGTTTGAACAAAGGAAAACCAGACTTCCAAACAAAGACAGCAAGTGTGGATCCCGTCACACACTCTTCAGCTTCAGGTGTTGGCCAGGAGCTGTTTTCAACAAGGCAGCTGGTATCTATAGCAGGGGTTAGAATGTCAGTGGCCTGTGGTAGACCAGGCCTTATTCTTGGCAGGTGGGTCCCAAGACATCCCAGGGGAGTACCCTCTACTCTTCTGACATTTTTGGGAAATAAAAGTCAAACGTTCCACCCAATCAAAACAAATAAAATTATACCGACAAAATCAAGTAACATAAATCCACAGCTTGGTGTAAGGGCTCTCTCAGCTCATCTTTTTTTTTCCCCCTATGGATTAAACACAATGGCATGCAGATCTTTTTGATTAAAAATCTTAGCAGTTTAAAGACATAAAATTATCACATAAAAAGTAACAGATAATAAATAAAAACACTGATTAATAGAACACATTTAGAAAGTTATGCAGCTTTTGCTATTTTTAAAACAACTTTCAAACTTGGAATTGAGCACAGGCCCTCTGTACCCAGTCATATCTCAACCCTTTCAAAATTTTAGACAGGGTCTTGCTAAGTTGCTAACTTCCCAGAGTGCTGAGATTACAGCTGTGCACCACTACACCTAACTCTTTTTTTGTTTTCAACTTATTATTTGACGTGACACCTATGTACTGAAAGAAAGAGGGCATGCCAAGGCTCACCCCGCTCTCTATCCTGTTACTTCAGCTAGGCACCTGAATCTGAGTATTCCAAGGTTGGGGTTAATTTTTCTCTTCCCCGGAAATAATATGATACATCAAAACTCCTACTCATGTGTTAACCATTCTCAAACAAATTTCTTGTGAAATTTGCTATTCTTTTAGGGCAGACCCTCCCTATTCTAGTGACTACAGTAAGTCGTGCAATAAAATCTGGTTATTATGTCTGTATTTGAAAATATTTTCTCTCTCCTATTTCTCCCATGGCTGTTTCAGGTCCACCAATTATGTGTATGTTGTCTCTCTTCTGCTCTGTCCTCTACTCTCATCTTTAGTATGTTATTTTGTCTATTTTTTTCCTATTTGATGTGGGATTCTCTAGCCTATTTACCTGATTTTTTTAAAGTTACATTTATTTTAAATTTTGCTGCTGTGACTTCAAGCTCTGTCATGGTTCTCTGTTTCCCTTTTACTTATTTTTTATTTTTTTCACCTGACGTATCTCTGGTGACAGAAAGCAGGTTCTGTTTTCCTTTTATATCACGCCTGATTGCTACTACTTTGCTTTTTAAAAATCTCTTTCAGTAACTGTGTGTAAGTCAGGGGACCTCAGCTTTCTACCTTGAAGGGCTGGACAGTGAACACTTTAGGCTTACGGGACATATGTCAGTTCCACGGCTATGGACAAGGCATCAGCAACAGGGGAACACTCCAATAAGACATTATTTATAGAACCAAGAGATTAACCTGCCCAGCCTTGCTCTAAACAGCTATACAAAACAGGAGCCCAGAATTTCTTTGAGCCGATGTAGAGCAACGAGCTCAGCAGTGCTTTCCTTTGAACGACTGTCCTAGCAGGTGCTGCTCCCTCCTTTACAATGGCCCTCCTCTCCTTGCCGTGCTGTGCTCTCCCTGTACCTTCTCAGTAATCACTGTGCTGCAGAGGGCGACCGGGGGAGCAGCAGGTGCACTGACGGCACCTTACAGCTTGGATGCACACTGGTCCCCAAGCCTCTTCTGGACTTGTCATCCTTGGCCTGTGACATGGCTGTCACACCGCTCAGCATAAAGCTGGTTAGTGTGGCTGAGGAACAGCCCAGTGTCTCAGGGCCCTGCAGAGTGAGGCAGGTGGTGACTGCTTCCCGGGCGCTCCCTGGGCCTCTGGCTGCAGCCTCCACAGCAGGAGGCTCTGTCTCCACCACAGCACTAGCTTGCCCTTCAGCAGCTCCTCCCTGCCTTGCTCTAGGGACCAACATCTCAACAAAATACACAGGCAGAAGAGGTCTCAGCATCCTATCTTGTTTGTCTCCGAATTTCATGGCAAATGCTTTAAATTCTTAATATCTTATACTTCAAGTTATGGACAATTTAGGTGTTATAATGAAGTTTTGGGATATATATTTGTATTTTTAGGGAAGGGTCTACATGGTGTTCAGGGTCTCACTACTACATCAGACTCGTAGTGACCCTCCTATTTACATCCTCCCAAGAGCTGGATTACAGGCATGTGCCACCACTCTAGTCTCAATTGCTGTCTCAGCTGGCCCTGGGGGTGGTGGCAGGGTCAGCACAGCAGGCTTGGGGATCGAACCCCTGGCCCCTGAACCTGTTTGCAGGTACTTTAATCTGTTGAGCTATTTGGCCGGCCCTTATTTTTCTTTTTTCTTTTGTCTTTTTGAGACAGGCTCTCACTATGCAGTTCAGGCTGGCCTTGAGCTCACTTTTGTAGCCCAGGCTGGTCTTGAACTCACACCAATCCTCTTGCCTCAGCTTCCCAAGTGCTGGGATTACAGGTGTGTGCCACCATGGCCGTTTTTTTTTTTTTTTTGTAATTTTTCTTATTCTTAATAAGGTTTCAAGGAAGGAGTATTGAATGAGTGTAACTCAATCATTTACAAACATTTCCTTATGTATTTGTTACAAAGCACAGTATCTCCAAAAAAGGACAAGCCTGTGTAACTCACTGGGTTCAGGGTTTAGCATAACATATACATTACAAATGAGTGTGTAAAGAATAAGAGTAGAAATACAATATACATCTACAGTGATGTGACCATGAACATTATGTATAAAAGAAAAAGGCACTCACAAATGAAGCCTGTTGGGGTGTGATCAACCATCCACACTGAGTGCCTGTAGCTCTTTTGCTGCCCAAGATTTGGGGGCATAAGGTCACAACCCAGCTCAGTCCTGGAGGTGCTGGCCAGGCCTCTCCCAGGCCTGGCTGCCTGGAGCGGCAGACACCACAGTTCTCCTCATGCCCACTGCCCTTCTCCACTTTGGTCCCTCACAATTACTCAGCCTTAGCCCAGGTCTCTTTATGTGGTGGCTCCCACCAATAATAATCTGAAGGCCCTGTGAAGACTCGGGGTCACGTCCCGTGCATACCACTGGTAAGAAGGCCAGCTCCAAACCAAAGAAGAAGTCATCTCCCACTGCCAAGAGGCCGGGCAGCATCACTGCAGCCATTTCCAGCACAGCCTGCTACAATGGGCTGTAAAGACGAAACACAGGCCACGTGTTCCACTGTGGCAGCAAAATTGTGACAAACGCCTGGGCTTGCAGTTCCTGTGCATGGCCATCTATCGGTAACGCCGTCCAGTGCTGAGTTCTCCTGAGGGCAAGGATAACTCAAGCAGCCTGGCACTTGCAATATGGATGCTCACCTTCAGTTTGTTACAATTTGATAAATGCTCTCCTTGGCACAGACATCACTGCTGTCTCAACCTACTTCCCAGAAGTGCTGCTTCCCGAGCACACCCAGCCACCTACGTCAGCCAGCTGTTCCCAATTATCTGCTCCCACCTGACTCCCCAGGTAAGCCCTTCTAGAATCAGCGCCTGGTCCAGTGGAAACAATTTAAAAGCCCTGGAATGCTGGAGGAAGTTTCTTTCCACTTACCCACACCTGATCACCCACTGTCTGTCTCTCTGCTCTTGGTTCCCGGCTGTGCTACCTAAACCTGTTCCTGGGAAGCCAGCTCCGGCCTTCCCATGACCTTTCTGCTGTTGACAATCACTGTTACCAGTAAGCAGAATTATATACTACTGTATTATGCTCATACACAAACACAGATATGACTTTGCAAGATCATGTCAAGCAGTACTGCTGACAGAAACGTAATGTGGGCCACATACATACTGCAACACTTTCTATTAGTCATGTTTAAAAGTACAAAGCAAGGATGGAGCTGATTTTACTGTTTAACGTCCTCCAACAGATCTAGGATGTTATCTGTCTGATAAAGGGTGCTACTGAGGTGCTTCCCTGCCTCGTCACTGACTGAGCCTGGGAAGCCCGGCAGGTGTTGGTGTTCACAGCGCATCTCAGTCCAGAAGGCAGCCTCACTGCTCTGCAGCCACACACGGCTCGTGCTTCCCATGCCAGAGTTTGTGCCTCCCACTGAGGAGCAAGGGGGCCCCTCCCTACAGGACCCACTGCCCAGCCCTACCTGCTCAGCCTGCCCACAGGCTGCCGGGGCCTCGCCTCCCGGGAGGACATCTGGAGGAATGGTCCCCCTCTTTCCTCTTTGTGACTGTCCACCTCCTCCTGACCTGTGCAGTGATTTCATTAGTGATGATGGCCAGGAGAGAGCTAGCTTGTTAAGTAGCACAACCTGCTCAGGGTTATGGGCACTGGCGAATGAGTGCCTCTTTCTCCACCGAAAGACTTCACCCTCTCCTATGGCAGCAGGCAGACCCAGGGACACAGCTTCTGGGCACTGACGGACAAGTGAGGGGCAGCCTGCACTGGAGTCAGCTGCAGGAGAAAACATCGACTGTGGGCTCTGGCCCCTGAGGTGCTGGTGACAGGCCGGGAGTGTCATCAGGGAAAGTTCTGGAGGAAGGGTTCTGTTCTCCAACCCGACAACTTCTGGTGAGTTATTCAGTCTTCCCGTGCTTGGTGAACCAAGACCCTGCCTCATCGGGCTGTTTTAGGGTTAAGCTAGATAATGTGTGTAAAGTGCCTGGAAGAGGTCCTGGGACCCAAGAACTTGCATTTAGCAAGAACGAGTGGTGATTTGTGATAAACTGATATTTGACACAGGACAACGATGGTGGCAGTGATTGTGTAGCTCCAGAGTTATGGTGCCTGGGAGAATCTAGTTCATCTCCATGACCAAGCTCTTGCACCCAGGAATGGCATAGGGAGGGAAGGCCGCTAGGGTGGGGCAACGAAGCCTGAGTCTGTTAGTCACAGCCACAGAATTTTATAGCTGGAAGGGGCCTCGGAGTGGCGCGCATTCCATTGCATGCATTATGAAGATGAAGCAACTGAAACTAGAGAGGTTAAGCGACGCACAGAGTCACACACTTACTCGGTGCCTGTGTAGGGCTAAAGCCTCAACCTCCCCTTCCGGTTCCTTCTGCATTGCCCTAACATGCATTTTCCCACAGAACTCGATTATACATGCTGCTTTGGATGGCTGCAGGCTAGCCTGGAGGCCTGCCCAGCAGCAGCAGATCCTTGGGAAGCACCCACCAGTACCAGGCCTGTGCTGGGGAATGGGGACTCATGCAGGCACTGCCCTGGCTGGGGACTCCCAACACATATAAGAGAAAGGGCCTAAAATCCCAGCATCTGCCTTCAGAAAGAGTCTGTGGACAAAGACTCCAGGCGGTTAGTTTCCTGTGCTGGCAGGTGTGGCTCCTTTCTAGAGCTTCTTCCTGTTAAGACTGTCCCCACCTTGTGCCAGCTGAAGGGGACAACCAAGGCAGTGGATTCAAGCCAGGCAATCGGTCCTGCCCACAAGCCCGTCAGGCATGGAAACCTGGTGTCCACGGGGCCATCTCAAGAACATTGGTAGGACAGGACAGAGCTGGGCCAGTGGAACAGTGTCAAATACTGCTGCTGTGCACCTGTCGCCCAGCACCTGTGGTTGGAGCCATCCCGCTGATGCCCAGAGGACACTCCAGAAAGAGGCCCTTGGCCACAGGGGAGCAGAGGGGGAGATGCGAATTTTGATTTCTGTTCTGGTAAAGTCTCTGAGGTTCCTCATGACAGATCGCTCTCCACTGAATTGCTTAGAGTTGGTTTCTGCTCCTGTGCCAGCTATGCCAGAGGCACAGGCCGGGTGCCCACCCAGCTGGCCAGACCCATCCAGTGGGGGCAGTGCCCGCTGGAGGAGGGAAGAAGCGCAGCATGGCTGCGGGCCTCTCTCTGGCTCCTCCGAAGGTGCTGAGCTAGGCGGGGGCCGGGACTCAGAGTGTCCTTTGCCTCTCACACTGACTGATGCTCAGGCCCAACCATTTCCCACAGGGCCCTCACTCCTCAGGCCGGGAAGATGCAGTCACTTTTCCCCGTGGTACTTTGGGAAATATGCTTCAAAGGAAATATACTAACCCTGCTTCCTTTAAGTTTTGATTCTGAAGTGTAAAAATATCTCATAAATAGCTTTGCATTTTGGGAGGTCAAATTATTCTTATATAGTTGGTCCTGCCTGTGATCCTAACAGGTCTGTGGTAAAAGTGACTTCCTTCATGCTGCCTCTATATTTCCTCGGTTGGCACTGCTGAAAAGGGAAGCCAGTGACACATGGTAGAATAAGGACTGTCACAGAGACATTCACGTGCAGTGACAGAGAAAACAAATCGCACTATGTACAAAACCAGGAATTTAGAGCAAACCCTCCCCTATGCACACTACCATAACTATAGAAAGAGCCTCTTCTATTTTCCAAGATTTAAACCAAGAAGCAGGAGCACTCCCATAAATTTAATTATTTCAAAACATACATACATAGTCAAAGGAGATTTTTAAAAATTTAAGTCTGTATAATTCAAGATGAAATTAAGATGAAAGAGTAGAAAAATAAGCCTATGATAAATTCATATTTTGAAAACATCTAACTTCTTCAGTATTTGAAAGTTCCAAAATAGTTTTTAAAAATCTTGAGAGAAACTTAAATAATCAGGTTTTGGAGAATGAACATGACTTTTTCAGTGATTATAAATTTCAGTACTTTGACAAGGATCAACAAATATATGAGGTTGTTAAAAAAGAAAAGTATCTATTCTTATCCAACGAGCAGTCCCATCCGGGCAAGAGCAAAGGGCCACACTCTGCACCGCCACTTTCTGTTAACATAACACAGCATTTTTCACATTCACTTCAAGTGAATGAACAATGTCTTCATTGTTTTCATGAACATGAATTTAGTGTTGTATTTTTTTGCTTGTGTCAATGAGTGTCAAAATATTGTTCTTTAAATACATGAAAGTATTTGCATAGAGCTTTATTACTGATCTTCAGATGTTAGCCAGAGGCAAAATAAAACAGATTCCCCAGTTGGGAAATCTTACTCCCAATGAAAAGCAAGAGTCTTTAACATATTCGGCTTTCCTGCCAGTTTTTTTTCCCAAGTACACAATGATTTATTTACCCTTTGATGGATGAGATTAAAAGTGTCAGAGACAACAGAACTGGACTCTAAGAATTCATTTCCTTAAAAATGAAACAGAAAGTTTGCAAGGCAGAAATAAAAGCTCCAGGAGGAAGGTCTGTGATTCTGACATGGATTAAAAGGCATAATATAAACTAACTGCAGAACAGCCAAGGCACAAGCTGTGTCCCAAAGGTGAGCTGGCAAGCACACGGCTGTTTCCTGAGTCTTGCCCCTCAGACTTCTCATTAGTAAGCCCTCCTGCTTGGCGCCACTGCTAGCATCTATCCCGCTGGTCACACCACTTTTGCCTTCTCCACAAAGTTCGACAGGCCACAGGCCACAGGCCACATCTCCACTGCAGCCTTCCATTTGGTTTTTCCCTCCCTAGCACTAATGATCTTGTCATTTGGTGTTGCCTGAAGAGAAAGCTGGCCTTTCCCAGAGAGCAGGCTTGGGCTGATATGTTACTCATGGTGAAACTGAGGGCCATACCTAGCTGCGGTCGGACCGGCAGCCAGAGCGCACTGCCAGGCAGGCTAGCAAAGGCCATGCTCACAGCGCGAGCAGCCAGACCAGCCTTGCAAGTCAAGTGTTGGCTTGTCGACACGTAAGTTAATCAGCTATGAAATCACCACCACAATGTACTTATTGATCACACAGGACTGATGACGCAACTCTTGGCCCGGAGAGGATTTCTGCTTCATTCTTTCGGCCTCCAACTTTCAAAGAAAGAGCGCTTTGAGGGGTGTTTACAAAAAGCCAGATGCTGACGTCTTGATGTGAGCCTTCCCAGGAAGACTGGCAAGGGCAGGGTCTTCAGAAGGAAGCACTCGACATATAGCTTTGAAAGAACTGGAGGAGTAACAGAGAATTCAGAGTCTCAAACTGAAAATATCGTACAACTAAATTTTAAATGTGCAGACCGATATTTTTGTCTTTGACAACTTGGGATTGATTGTTGTACTCATGACTCTACAAAATAAAAAAAAAGTGAACATTTGCTCTCAATACTGTAAGTCTGTATTTTAGAAAGCTAGTGATTTAGAAATACTAGCATGCATGCAGCCCACGTACCTGGTCTATTTTTCAAGCTCTTGCACACACAGTAGGCAGCAAGGATCCCACCCCTCCCCACTCCTGGTTCCTGTTTATGCACTCTTTCCACATCAAGAGGAAAACACAGTGCACTGCAGGAGGCTTGGGGCCCACTCAGGTCACCTCGGTCAAGCATGGGACATGGGTGGTCAGAGATGTAGCAGAAATGGGGAGCCTTGCCCAAGAGGAGGGCCAGTGCCGTGTCCCCTGGAATGGAGCGCCACCAGAGCGAAGGAGCCGGAGCTCAGGGAAAGGCCTTCCGAGAAATATCCACAAGGCAAGGGGACCAACCCAGGCTCTCCCAAGAGCGCGCTGAGCACCATGTAGCAAAGGCCTGCAGCCTGTGTGTGCACAGGGGGGCCCATGCTCCGGGTGCAAATGAGCACCCAGGCCTATGATGGCAGCACAGCTGGCCCCTTTTTTCCTTTTTCACATGAACTGCTCTTTGCGCAGCCCACATTCAGTAGAAACAGGAGTGATGAAATTTTTTCTCCCAATAAATGAGCTGCACATTGCCCCACTCCCCTGGGGTGGGGGATGGGATGTCTACACAGTCCTGGCGGCACAGAGATCTGCACAGCAAGGAGGTAGGCCATTTGTATGACTCCCACAGATTGCTTTAAGTTTTCTAAGAACATGAAAACAGGGATGTGCACTGGCCCCTGCTCCTAAGTGAGGGCACCCACACCCTGCAGGGCACCTTGGTGCTGCTCACGCGGGGAAAACAGCGCCACCTGCTGGAGCCCAGGCACACAGGTGGCCAGGTGGGAGGGTCTGAGACAAGATTACCATGGCGCTGGGCGCCATGGTGCAGGCTGGCCTACCATCTTAGAACTTCGGAGGGTGAGGCAGGAGGATGCAATCACATGTTGAAGTCCTTCATGGATAATTAAGTTGGACTCCATCTCAAAAAAAGAAAAAAGGAAGGGGAGGGCAGGGAAGGGGAGGGAAAGAGAGGAAGGGAAGAGCAGGGCTGCAGCTCACCACAAAATCCCTGTGTTCCCTCCCCTGTACTATGCTCCCACTGCAAAAAAGCACTACCGAAAAGGAGAGGCGCCCAGACCTGCACGCTTCTTGTCCAACTCTATTTCTTGGGGTGCCACTCAGGCTGGAGGTTTAGAGTGAAGGAGTGGAGAACAGAAGAAAAAATTACGAGCCTTTGTGTGCTTGAAACTGTATGTTCCAGCAGTGGAAACAGCCCTGGCAGCCTTTCCGGAGTGTGAGCATACTTTTGCATGAGGGGAGACAACTACCTGACACTGAGTGTGCTGGGGACAGGGGACACAAACACGGAAGCCTGCACACGAAATGGCAGCCAGCACAGTAGGCGAGCCCAGAGGGCACCGCCAGGGCAGGGCGCCTTGCATGTCCGTGGGTCCTTCCACATGTAACATTTCTCCAGGGAACGGCAACGAGGCAGCCTGTCCCCACAGCGTGTCACGACAGAGCACACTGTGGTCCGTGGGCTTTGGGCCCTGCTGCTGAACACGCGGCTTTAGACAACTTCCTTATTTCGCCCCTAGTTTTCTTACTCAGGTTGTAGGGTTTTAGATATCCCATCAGATAATATATTAAAAGCACTGTGTGATCTACCAAATGTTCTTGCTATTAGAAATGATAATATTATTGGAGAAAATTCCTGGGTTAATGCCTGAGGGATCGGTGCACCGTAACGATTGTGGAGATACGATGTGATAATTCCACCGACTGTTAGCACACCACCCAGAAAAACAATGTCTTCTGGAGCATTAATTCCTTTTTTAAAATGTGTTTTAGAACAGAATCTAGGGTTTCAACTTTTCTACCCTTAAGAATTTTTGCTTCCATGCTCAAGAAAGTAGATACATTCAAGTTTGGGAAGAGCATAAAGCCCACAGTTCATCTGCATGTGTCTGACGTGTGGTCTCTACTGCCTAAAGAAAGTCAACCCGGGTTGTGTCAGCCGATGTTCCCCGGACGCTGTCATACTGTGAAGTCAGCTGCATTAGTCATTGTGAAATAGCGCTTCTTTGCTAAAAGTATTCCTAAACAGTAAACAGCTGTTGACAGTTATTATTTCCAACATGACTTCTCAGTGAGGAAGAAAACCCTACATGGGGCTGAACTGACGAGTAAATATATTTAAACAAATTAAATCTTTTAAAAGTCAGAAACTAAGCCAAACCAAAACAAAATAAAACAAAAAACTTTTAAAACAGATCAGGTCGCTAGAGATTATGTTGTTTGGAACTAGATTTTAACTTAAGCACAATAGTAATTCTAATGCCATCTTTTATTCAACATCATTTTCCTAATTATCTTAGTCTAAGCATTTCCAAGCTACAGTGTTTATTTTGGCCAGGATGGTGTTAACAAGGTTAGGTGGGACACAGCCCATTAAGAGGCAGCCAGGGCTGTGGTCTGAAAACCTTTGGAACAGATAAGAAGTTACCAGCATAGGGCAGCCCTGGAGGGGAGCAGAGCTGAGCCCCCAAAAGCCTTCCTTCGCCTTAGTGACAGTGTAAATCAAGTGACGGTCTCCCCAGTGTGCCTCAGAAACAATGCTCATCTCACTGTCTAATTTTACAGATGGAGAAACTGAGACACACTCAGAGGGCAGCTTTGTGGCAGGGTCACGCAGCGGCCGAGCAGGAATGGAGGCGAATTTCCTGGTCCCTGGGCCAGTTTTCCACCCAATCCACCCCTTCGAAGTGAAATAGCAGAAGCTTGGTTTTGATAAGCAGGTCCAGGAAAACACAGCCTGTGCCAGACTCCTCCCGGTGCCCACTGACTCCCTGAGGGGTTAGGGCTCAGAGCTCTTTAACTCCTTGGGCACAGTGGGTGGAGACTGGGCTGGGGCTTGGAAGGACTTCTGACCTACCCTTGCTTGTCCTTGTCCCAAGGGCTGAGGTATGGACGCCTCTGGGCTGCATCCTTGGACACACTCACTGCACAAAGCATCTGATGAGGCTTTATGAAAATGTCTCTGAAAGGAGAAGTGGGCATCGCAGGTACAGAATAGCTTTCATTTTTACAAGGGGTTCTGGTCACAAACAATCGTCACTTGCTACACTGAAACACTTCTTTCCACAATTATTTCTCTCTCTCTCTCTCTATCTCTCTCTCTCTCTCTCTCTCTCTCTCTCTCTCTCTCTCTCTCAAAACAGGGTTTAACTATGCAGTTCAGGCTGATTTCAAACTCACAGCAATCCTCCCACCTCAGCCTCCTAAGTGCTTTGTTACTGTTTTTGTTTGTGTGTGTGTGTGGTTTCTTTCTTTTTTTTTTTTTTTTGTCTTTTTGAGATAGGGTCTCGCTGTGCAGTTCAGGCTGGCCTTGAGCTCACTTTTGTAGCCCAAGCTAGTCTGGAACTCATGGTGATCCTCCTGCCTCAGCCTCCCCAGTGCTGGGATTACAGGCGTGCACCAGCACACCCAGACTCCGTGGCTCACTTAGCCCACCC
This sequence comes from Capromys pilorides, assembly GCA_004027915.1. Taxonomy (NCBI): domain Eukaryota; kingdom Metazoa; phylum Chordata; class Mammalia; order Rodentia; family Capromyidae; genus Capromys; species Capromys pilorides. The sequence goes on along the minus strand of PVKN010000417.1, from coordinate 23,675 downwards.
TGGGGATGGAACTGTGGCCCCTGTGCTTGCCTAAGCTTGCCTAGGCAGATACTTTAGATTGCTGAGCATCTTGCTGAACCTTTCTCTTTCTGTTTTTGATGGAGAAGCTAGGGGAAATTTGGAAACTTCCCCCCAATGCCGATATACACTGAGTCACTGGACAGTGAACTGGACAAGAAAAGACCACAGAAGTTTTGAGGGCTGATGGGTTCATTGGGTCTTAGAGACAAATGGAACCAGGGCTCCCAAGAGGCACTCCAGATGGCCTGGGACAGGCCAGTGTCTGGACTTGTGGCCAAGGTCTCACTGGAGGTCACTGCGGGGAAGAAGAATCTTGAGAGCCACCGTAGAAGCCAACAAGCAGCAAGCGTCCCTTCTCCACGTCTGCCTTTCTATGGCCATGAGAAACTTTCTACTGAACCCAAGTGATACCCTTTTTGAGGCTCCTGAAAGAAGGCTCCTCCCTCGGTCACTTGCTGGGGATGGCTGTGAAGCCACCACCGTGGGCATGGCACCTGGCTGCCCGTTCCCACACGAGCACCTGGACCAGGCCCACAGGGCCTACCCACTGTCTGCATATGCCAGGATGGTCCCACATCTGATGCACTGAAACCAACAGCTGTGTCGAATTCAAAAACTCAGATTTTAACAGTGGCTAGTACGGGGACGCCAGGGGTGGCTTTGATAAAGCAGGCCAGCCTGCTTAGCACTCTGCCTGCCACAGCAGCTGAAGAGGACATTTTCTGGAGGAATCTAAGTATAACATCTAGCAGGGACCCTCAAACCTTCTCCTCAGAACATCCCTGCAGGGCACCCTGAATCTTACCTAGTTCAGTAGAAAGGAAAACGGACAAATTATAGTATGTAGCCTCCTGGACATGCTTACAATATTCCACATTTAATTTTTTATTTTGCCACTTTCCAAATATTCTTCATATAAAAAAAAATAAACCACAAAAGGGAATATGACTTCAAAACGGAAACACATTTCATTAAATGCACAAGAGACAATGTCCTTTGTAAGATAGCTAATATAATTATAAAATAATTAGTCACAGAAGTTCTCTGCAATAAGAAACAACAAGAGCCCTTAACTTTCAGCCATCAAAAATCAGGGAGCTCCTTATTTGAGATATTAAGATAGCAGCTCATGTAAGATCAATTTGGAGTTGAAAGAACAAAAGCCAGCTAGGCCAAACGGCCATCTGCGGGAGCACCGGCTCAGCCTTGTGCCCGGCGCACCCTTCTGAACGTACACGACTGCACAACAAGCGACGGGAACACTGTGCTATGGCTGGACCTCCCCTGAATTCCTCTGAGTTGCCACCTCTCCCAGTCCCCACGCTGACCTCCCAGTCAAGCCAGATGGGACTGAGAGAGACGTCAAACAAGTGCTGAAAAGGTGACTCCAGTCTCTGGCAGCTGGGTCTGGAGCGAGTTTCCCTGCAAATTCTCTGGGGGCTGCTGCTTTCCAATTTCTCAGGAATGTTTAATTCTCCTCATCCCTCCACTGTGTCTCTCTCTGGAGAGGTCAGGGAAGCCTGTGACATCCCCTGAGGGCACTGCCTAACTAAATTACCATGAGATAACTTTGGACTCTCTCCCAAACATGAAAATACAAGGGAGAGAATTTCATTAAAAGCAGAAGACTAGGTGATCCAAGTTAATCCCTGCTCTAAGCTGCTGTAGAAATGTTCAGTGTTTATATTTTGACTCTCGTCTGTGACAGTTCACTGACCATAATGCCATCTAGGTTATGTGGACAACTTGACCTCAGCTGACCAGAATTTAGTTTCACAATAAAGGAAAAAAACTGGTTTTGGTGGTGTTAAAATAAGTATTTAGCCTATCTATGTGTTATTATATGTAGCAGAAGATTCGGAGGTTAGAAATGAACATTTTAGGACTTTCCCCTTTAAATATATTTTCAATCAGGAAATAAGACTTGAATCAGGTAACATGAGTCATTAGCCATACGTATGTGTGTAAACCTGGGAACATCTAATGCCAACTTAGTAGGGCACAGAAAGTCATGGAAACATGCTTCCCCCAGTAGCTGGCAGTAATGCAGAGAACACATTGTAAATTTTAGGATGAGACCATAATCAATGAGGCAGGCTACAAAATACAATCATTTCATCATTTGTTTCAAAGAATTTAACTGGGAGGGTAATCTCAGAAAAAGAAACAAAATAACCAGCCTCTACAGACTATGACAGATAAAATGTTAAAGTAAGAGTACAAATTTGGGTTTCTTGAACGTCTTCTCTGCAGGCAAAGAAATACTTCACCTACTTTCAGAAATGGATTTCTTGATAGCTGTTATCCCATCTATATTATCACTTATAAAATCTTTTGTTTCTTTTGTCTATGCACAATTTACAAAAAATTGGAACTAAATTACTATTATTTACTTGACATTTTCAAGGTTAAAAATTATACTTGTAATTCTCATTTTGAGGCATCTTTAGTAATCCTCCTTTTAGTAATCCTCTACTGTTGTAAGAGATAAATATATTGAATAATGTGGCAGGAAGAAGGACAACGGCTTTAGTGTATCTGATGGTTTTACCTTCTATGGATAGCAGGGTTCTCCGTGAAGGAAATTATTTGCTAGGGCGTTGAATTTTAAATTAGGTTACTGAATGACGGAGTCAGCTCCTTCGCATGCCATGCATTTTGTGATTTTGTGTACTGTCCTCCCAGCTTCTCACTAGCGCCTCATGGTGACTGACACACCCTGAGCACGGGCCAGGCACTGGCATTTCCTTATGGAAACCAAGAAGAAACAGAGCTTTCTCTCACAAGGATCAAGTGTAGCTCAGGGTCTGCAGTCCAACTTGGGAGAAAATAAAATGCCTAAATGTCAAACACTGAGTTCAGAAACTCTCAAATGTAAGGAATAAAGAAAATGCTATTTTGGCCGACAAGTTCTGTCTCACAGGAAGTACAGCTGGTCCAAGGGCAGTGGTGCTTACAACTAACTGATCACAGGAAGTCAAAGCTATATGCACACTGTAGGTTAAAAAAAAAAAGAAGGCACTGATTGGTGTCTGGTAATTCCTTGCCTTTGCTTTATAACTCATCATTTTCAAGAGGCTGGAAGATCCTCGTGAAACCCTCGGCCATGGAACTACGCTATTACTTAGGCAACCAAATAGTGAAGCTGAAGGCACAATCTCATTAGTTTTAAGCTCTAACAAAGCAAAATCAACTAGCTCAGACATCAAATGTCACCCTCTAGGTAACAGAGGCTAAATATTTAATTTTATAATGCTTTCTATCTCTCATTAAGAATGTTAACTAAAACCTTCAAACATTTCTAAGTTTCAAAGCAGTGCCCGGTAACTCTCCTGTATCATGAAGACTCTGTATGTCATGAAGACTCAGAGAGGAGACAAGTAAGAAGAGCACGCTCATCCATGACAAGTGTGCGGTTACACTGTGCCTGGGAATTCAGGAGTTCATGGTTTGATTTACAGACACAAGGCCCTAACTCCCACTGCTCCTCCACGAGTTCATGTTTGCACACTGCACATGTGTACTGAGGGCCAAGTTTAAGGCACTGTTTCAAGAGCTGAGTGGGATACAAAAGAAATATCAAGGGCAAGTCCTGGCCGTGGGGACCCTGCCGTGCAGCAAGTACAGGGTGAACGTGGAGACACTGTCCCTGCCCTGCCCCAGAGTTCCTCTGTGATGATGGCAGCTTCCTAGCCAGTGACTTGAGCCTGTGACCCCACCCCTCACCCCAGCACCAGGGCAGACAATGTGAGGGAACAAGGCTTGCTTTGTCAACTCGAAACCACTGTGCAAATGTTAGTTGTTGCTTTTATGAAGTCAAACTTGCCTTCCTGTTTTTGGAGCCAGCCATTGAGTTGTAAAGCAAAAACTTATACCAGGAAAGTGAAAGTGAGACGTCAGAGAATTAATCAGAAGCATCCACAGGGGTCTTCTTAATGAGGACAGGAGATCATTTAATCAGAGACTAAGTGCCGAAGGAACCAGTCAGCTTTTCCAAAACTCTTAGAAAATACGATCCAATAAAAAAATTAAACTTCTAAACTAACAACTGGATAAGCATTTGATAGTGCTGCCAGGGGGCGTTATCTTCGATTTATTAGTAAAGTAAGGTTTTTCTTTCCATTTTCAGGCAATTCTAGACATGTTCAAGCTATGCAAAATAACAAATTATTTCACTATTCTTTATTTGCTTTATAGGATACAAATAAAACTAAGCTCAAGTAAGTAAAATATAAAACATAAGTCACTTTTAAGACCTAGTTCTTTCTTATATGCAAATAAAAACATAAACAAACACACAAGCAAACAAAACACCACAACTCTGCCCCTCGCTGTTGTAAAACATTCTATGTTCTGGAGCTGAGACATGGAGAACTGAGAGCGGGGAGGGCTTCGCCTTCTCCTGCCCCTGGCCCAGGCTGGAGGGAGGCAAAAGGACAGCCTCAGCCTGAGACAGACGGTTCTGGGTCCCAGCTCTGTGACTCTGTGACTGCAAGCTGCACACATCACTTCAACTGTAAGATCAGCATACAAGGCCTCTACTTCGGGGCTTTTTAATTAGAAGGAAGAAATGAGTGTGAGGTGCCTGGCATGCAGTAGTGGCTCAGTAAGGCATAATTCACAGAACTAGTACCATTCAGATGTGCACGCTCTGCAGTCAGAGCACCGCACGGCATGTAAAACACCGACACGTCACCTGATCCTCTAACGAACTGCGCGTTACACGCAGGTCTTATTGTTTCCCTCCTACCGGTGCCAGAACAGTGGATAAAAGGTGCTCGTTCACTGAGTGCCAATCTCACACAGTGGCAGAGAAGAAACGGCTCCACTGATGGTGTTATAGCTTCTGACATGTTCCTCGAGGCAAGAATTCTGTGTTATCAGCAGTTATGGGTGGCACAGAATGCAAGATCCCAGCTGTGTGGGTCCTGTGAAGACTCAGACAGGGACAGAAGAGCTGCTGGGAATGGGACCGCATGACACTCTTGGGAGAGCCACAGGAGCACAGGAAAGAAGAGAAGAGCAGGATGCAGGCCACAGACAGAACCGCTGCGGGCAGAAATCTGCAGCCTGACTGAGGGCTGGGCCTGCCAGGCCTAGAAGAATGAGATTTATGAAATAGTGCATGCATGTGTCCTGCCATTTCCCCATCTCCACTATCCCATGTTATTCTCAGCTACTGCTACAAGGAAATGAAGGAGACCATAAATGCAAGACCGCAGGCTTTCTTTTCCCTTCTTTTCCCTTTGAGGGTGGACAAGGAAAGAATATGCTAAGCAAAAAGAAAAAGAAAGAAGGCACTCGTGGTGTGTGTGTGGCGGTATCTTGACATGTGTACTTTTCTCTCCGTCCCCAGCGAGAAATGGAGCAGACAGGGATTTGAATCTGTGTGTGACAGGAAAGGCAAATTTCACAGGCACCAGGGGCCTGTGGGGGACTTCAGTGAGTGTGAGAAAGTCATGTGAGAAGTAATCGGACACTTTATGAAATATATTTAGCTGTTAAATGAAAACAAAAAGGCCCTAAACAGAGATGTAGAAGCTGGAGAGGCTGGCCCATCTCCTATCGCGTGCCAGAGTGCAGACTGAATAAAACACAAAGGGTTTGACATCACTGGGGACTGAACTAAAAGTGCTTTGAGCACAAGCTGGGGACCATGAGGAAGGCCTGAAAGGAGCACCGTGGCTTCCATATCACCAAGAGCAAACCTCCAAATTAACCGAGTCAAATATTCTTTAATTTCCTTTCTACCACTCTGCAGGTGACAGCTGGTCAGGCATAACTTGGTTCTGGAAGGAAGTTTTGTTCAGAAATGCACCTAGGCTTCCTGTTTGATAGTCCTCATGTTTGCATTGGGATGTGCGTTTCCAAGCAGAAAGAAAGTAAAGCCACACCTCATGGATGCTTTTCCCAGGTACTAGCTGGGACTAACGTGGGAAGTCAGCCTCTTCTTCCCCCATATGAGGCTGTGCTACTCACTCTGCACTGCAACTGGGCTGCCTTGGCAGCCGGTGAGAGTCAGGGCTGGACAGGGGTCATACTGTCTCCCTAGATGGTGGGCAAATACAGGGGAAAACAATGTGCACTCACGCCACACTCTGTTGGCACCCCAGGTAGAAAAAAGAGCTCACAGGCAATTTCAAATGGGAGTATACTATTTGAGAGAACCATCAGATTATTTGGGTGAAGCCAGTATCCATGACTATGATATTCCTTGAAATTATAAGCATCTACTGAAGTAGTAGTACTATTCTTCTAACAGCCAGCTACTGGCTGGGCAGAAAATGTGCTCCTGGATGGACTGGCTTGATTCTCCATTAATGTCTGTCTGTCTCTGTCTCTGTCTCTGTCTCTGTCTCTCTCTCAGTCTCCTATACAGCTCAGGCTGACCTTGGCAGTCCTTCTGCCTCAGTCTCCAGAGTGTTGGCCCTA
>PVKN010000417.1:0-17122 GCA_004027915.1 Capromys pilorides | reverse complement strand
ATTTGAAATCAATATTAGAATGATGTATGAAAAATCAGTCAAAAGAAGTCTTGAAAGAAGACACCCAGCCACTGCTGATTCCTGCAAAATTCCTAAAGGGCACTGCGTACATGGGCAGAAAGGCCTGAGGGTGCCCGAACCTGAGCTTCCTTAGGTACTGCTAATGCACATCTGCCTGTGGAGTAGAGGAGAGGACGTTATCTGGTGTGGAGAGATATGCTGTCTTCTGAGCTCACTGGTGCCTCATCGTTCATTTGTCAAGGGCTCCACCCCTTGCTTGTGGAAATAACGCCCTTGTTTTATGGCATCTACCACGCAATTTTTCTGCATCTGTGGACGACACAGAGAGCAATGGGCTGATGTGCTACGGAGCGCATCCCCCGGTAAGAGGCGGCTTGCAGAGGAGTGATGGGGCTATTCCTCCGCAGCTGCAGAGAGTTTTCATATTTTGTAAAACAAAACATGATGCAATCTCTCACTACACTGTTAAAGTGGATTAGGGCCCGTCAGCATCCCCGCGTGATGACTGTGTGTGAATGTGCAGACACAGACGAACACATGTGCGCCTGCACACGCTCAGCCCTTCTGTGTCACCAAGTATCTAAGAAAGATGTTTCAGGCCATGGCTACATTGAAAACACATGTGCGGCACATTCTAGTTTAGAAGCTCCTCTTGGGATAGACAAAAGTTGACCTGACGTAAAAAAGGAATAGCTCACTGATTTTCCTTTGTGGTTATGTAAAAGTGGTTATGCGAGCTCAGTGTGGGTCACTTGTGTGGCATGTATGGGACCGTGGGTTCTGTCCCTTGCACTCTCAAAAACAACTTAAAACATTTTTAAGGCAACATTTCCTATTTATTACACCAGTTACGCCTGTCTCTTGACTCAAGCCTACATGTGTATTACTTGAGAGCAGTGATGGTGAACCCTTTAGAACCTGCAATAATAACCAAGAGCCCACTATGGTACACATGCCGCAGGCTCACCACCACTGCCTTAGAGGATCAGCAGACTTTAGATGGAGGAGAAGGAATGCAGCTTCAGAGCTGAAGGTTGCAAGCCTGTCCAAGACGAAGCTGGGCCTGACAGATGGGGAATGTCTGCATGGCCAGGCAGATGAGTTCCTGGGGTAGAGAGACGCAGCGGGGTTCCAAATGGAGGCCACATAGTGGCTCTTACCTTCAGCTTCCTCCAAAGGACAACTACTGAACCAAGATTCACAGCACCTACTAAACTTGCCAAGAAAACCACTAACACATCCAGAGACCCAAGGGTCCCTGACCCATCAGACAGGTTCAGGCTTCTAAACGAGAGATGGAGAGCTCCACCAGCAGGGGAAGCTGCTGGAGATGGGGTGCCCCATACGTGAGCCCAGTGAGAACTCGTGACCATCACTGTGTCCTCACCTTCCTGTCTTTAGAGACAGTGGAAGGGCCAAGACTATGTCAGCATTAAGACAACCACTATCAACCTCCATCATTTATATAGTGTGGCTGCTATCTGGAAGGGCATCTTTCTATGCATTAGAAAAAGGGAGCCAAGGGGCTGGGGAGATAGCTCAGCAGAATAAGTGCTTGCCTGGGAAATGTAAGGTCCTGAGTTCAATCCCCAGTACTGCCAAAAATCAAAAAACAACAACAACAACAACAAAAAAAACAAAAAACAAAAAAAAGAGGAGGGAGCTTTTCCTTTCCATCTGTTGAAAAATTATATTAATGTGTTGAATATTACACTCACACTTAAGTGATGCTTACTGTCACTTGCCAGAGAATAACCCCACATGCATGGATCCACAATGCCTATCAGAATGGCATCTACCCTAGACATGCTGTACTTGGACGCTCTATACTTTGCAGTTTCTTTGACTTTATGCTTAGCCAAGGTTTCGACACTTACTCTGAAGCCTACAAGTACATACAGAATGATTCGCGGCCGGCCTTATACCCTGCTCTCGGAATCCAGGGACAGAAGGAGCAGTGCTTTGTGGGGTATTCTCTATGACATGAGACAGAAGTACCTAGCCCACTACTGTTTTTCTCTAGAAACTTGTATGGCTTGTAGTTCAAAATCTTGTTTAACATACAGGGACTCTGGGCACTGTGGCTCATGCATACTGTCCCAGCTGCTTATAAGGCTGAGACAAGAGAGTCACTTGAACCTAGGACTTCAGATCAGCTTGGGCAACAGAGCAAGACTCTGCCTCAAAAAAAAACAAAAAACAAAAAACAAAAAACCCAACAACAACAAAAGAAAAACAAAACCAAGCAAGGGCCAGCCAAATAGTTTAGTGGGTTAAAGAGCCTGCAAGAAGGCGCAGAGGCCAGGGATTCGATTCCCTGGCCTTCTGTGCCCACCCTGCCCCTGGGGCGTGCTGAGATGGAAACTGAGACTGAGCATGGTGGCACACACTTTTAATCCCAGCTCTTGGGAGGCTGTAAAGGGGCGGATCACTAGAGTCTGATCTAGTAGTGAGATTCTGAACACCCCGTAGACCCTTCCCTAAAATACACACAACATACACACACAAACCCACAAACAGTACAGGACAAGACAAAGAAGGGCTTGGAGTTCAGCACAGTCCTTGTCTAGCATGCCAGAGATCCTAGGATCAACCCTTGGCACCACAAAATAAACTGACAAAATACTGAGAGATTATCTTATAGTTTTAAAAAATTTGAGCAGCAGATGGTCCCTGCTAAGTGATGCTTTTCTTCAGTGTCTCCACATTCTAAAAAGAATGCATACTGAATTGTCTTAGGGCTATGGGCTTCTGTGGCCACACTCTCCTGAGCAGTAGTGTGTGTTCTATCACCTCCCTTGATGTGCCTGCTGCAGCCCTCACATTGGTTGCCACCTTAGAAAAACAGGCACAGGTAGGGGCAGAGCCAGCTAAGCCAGGTTAGTACTGCAGCTCTAGGCACTTTAAAGCCCATAACTATTCAAAATCTGCAGCTGACAGCACCCTGGGGCTGAGAGGATATGGACTTTTCTTAACTATCATAAAGAATAAACACTATTTCTTTTTTATTTTTATTTTTATTTTGCTTTATTACTGTCTAATAACCAAGTCCATGCTCCATTTTGTTCATTGTCCCATCAATTTTTTTAAAATGTATTTAGTACAGGGTCTACAGGGTCTCATTGCATAGGTAAGATTTGTAGTAATCCTCCTTGTTTTTTACCTCCTGTGTGCTGGGATTATAGGCATATACCACCGTGCCCAGTCTCAATTCACATTTTAGCTAAGAATAAACACTATTTCTCATTTTCATTTGAATTCAAAAATCATGGGCCAGTTTTTGCTTTTCCTTAAAGTATGCTAAAATACACAGAATTGTCGTGCCAATCTATGGCATTCCCACTGTTATCAAGACTGTGCCAATGAAGTCTTTGGAATTCTGTGTCACAGGCACTGAAGTAACAGCCTAGGCACCACAATCATCTGAGAGTCAAACCTGCCTCATGGCAGCAAAACCTGTCCTGAGCCAAAGAAGTCCCCCAGAGGACTGGCTTAGGTGTCATCCTGCACTCAGTGTGGAAAGAGATCACTAGCCCAAGCGAGGCTGAGCTATGCAGCCTGATGCTCTTCCCCACTGAGGTCTGCAGGCCTGGGGGCGTGGCCCTCCCTTGACAACTGCAGAAGCCACAGGGACATCTGTGGGGAGCAATCCAGCAGGGGTCACAACTGATGGATGAGGTGTCAGGCAATCCTGACCATGAAAGCAAATGGTTCTTGACATGAATTGAGGCACCTTTTATGCTACAAAATTTGGCGTACTGACAATAGAGCTCACCATCGATGGACACCTACCACTCACTCGCACACTGCCACTGGAGCAGCTGTGTTGCTCCTGGCTGAGGCAGAAGATGTGCAACTCAGATGCCGCATGGTGCTTCAACCGCACAACTCCTCAGCAGAGCAGCTAGCAGCGTGGCCTGACACCCCAACACACACAGCTTCTTAGAAGTTCATGCCAGCACGAACTTAATGTTGCAGTTCTACAAAACAATGACCTGCTTATAGTTTTATTTTATATTACCTCTATATTTCTTGCTGGGATAGTTTCCAACTTATTTCTTGAAGTCCCTTTGTGTTGAGATATTAAATAAAAATTTACACACACATAGGCTGCATCTGTGAAACTCCATTTCAACAGTGGCTGTTACACCATCACTCTTGTAAGAGTTTTCTGAGATTATGTCATTAATATTTCTAGGGAAGAAAAGGGAGGAATGAAATTGAGCAGGTCTCCACTCCTGAAATGTGATCAAGTGCACTGAGCACTAAGGGCAGGAGACGGAACTGAAACTTAACTCGATGTCCTTAGGGTGAGCTTCCCATGGGAGGGACACCTTCTTCTTTGGGAGGAGGGTATGAAATGCCTTCCTCATTATAAAACACAAATTGTTCTCTTCAGACTGCTCCTCGCGAATAACAAACCAGGGAATTAAAAGCTTTAAACCTGTTAAAGAAGCAATATTAAGTTTGGTATAAATATAGCTGAAATAATTCAGACAGTTTTATGACCTTACACCCCCAAATAAAGGTGAAATGCTGAATTCTTTCCCCTGAAATAGAGGTAAACACAGCTAACAGATGGAAGAGCTGAATGGAAATTTCAATAAAGAGGGCCACAAAGAAGCATTTGTAAGCTCAGGGGTGCATGCGTTAAAAAAAAAAGAAGCTGAAAAATGGAACTTTGTTTTATTTTGATAGAGTGCCAAAACAGTGCTGCATTCCTTAAAGAGCTGAATAAAGGATCAAGTTAGACTGGCCTTCTCAACACCTCGCGAAAAGCCCCCTTGGGTCTCATTTTGCTGGGATGACTATTTATATGACAGGTAAGGGAATAATTTTGCTGGATTCTGTTACACGAGGGCCTCTGTGACCCCTGGGTCAAAAGAGCAAATGCAAAAGTGACAATGTGGATAATTGCCTGCTTAGGATAATGGAATACTGATTGAAGTCAATTATTATAACACCTGAAAGATAAATGAGCTGATGTGAAGGGTTCAGTGGAGATAGCTGACGACCAGAGCAGCAGGCCCCGCACCGTGCCCGGCATCCAGCAGGGGCGGCCGCAACTGTGGAATTCAGGAGGAGGGGCACGTTTCCCCGACCTGGAACTTACTCCAGTCCGAAGATTCCGAGATCTAAAATAGGTTACTTTGCAAAACATGCCATAAAACAGAAATTCAGCCCAATGCCCCAAACTGCAGGATTAGAGTAACATTAGTAAATGTGGCCCTCCATTAATTTTCACTATAACCTCTGAAGACCTAGACTTACCCCAAATCCATTATTTCTGTCTGTCACTGGAGGGAACTTTCCCTTCCTGCCAGCCAGGAAAAAGCCTGCTGACGTCGGCAGCTCCAACCTGAAAGCACTGACAGCAGTGGCCTCGGCCTGGCCGGCATGGGTCAGGGCTGCACCAGCCCTGCAGTCAGAACTCAGCTCCTTGGATTTTCTTGCGTTTTTTCTCTTGTGGCAGAAAAGCACCCGAAAATGTTTTTCCAACCCCAGCATGCCTGCTGCCCTCTGGGTTCAGGTTTCTTGGCCCTGAGCTGGCCTTTCAAAGGCCTGGTCTGTCACCTTGCAGGCTCGGGCCTCCTAGGCTGCTCCCTGTGTCTGTGTGTGCCAGAGGGTGTGTGGTGGGGCACACGGGTCTCCAGGGAAAGAGCCACAAGCCGTTTTGAAAGCTGAGAGCAGCGGGGGCTGCAGCTTTCCCCATTCCTCCAGCTGCGGGGACAGCCTTTCTGCAGCAGCTCTTCTGCAGTCACACATGATGGCAGGCTCTTCCAGATCTAAGGCTGGGGTGGCTGGAATGCTTCAGAGGCAGGCCTGTCACCCACCACCCCTGAGCCTGCCAGGCTCCCCTCCTCTGCTGGCCCTGGAGACCCAGGTCCCCACCATGGCCAGAGCATGCCTGTGGAGTTGCAGAGGTCCCTGTGGCTTCAAGGTGGACTGATCGTGGCTCCAGGTCACATAGCAGTTGAGTGGGTGCCTGGCCTCTCCCAGGCCCTCCTTTGGCCCACCTTTCCACACTGACCAAGGACCAGGGCAGCTTTCCACTGTGTGATCCAGAAGGCCTTAGAAGTGGTAGAAATGGTGGCTGGGGGAGTTTCCACCAAGTGTTCCGTTTTCCTGGGAGACGATGCATCTGACCTCTGTGGAAACCCTCCTTGCCTTCTTCTCCAGCACATGGCTGGGTAGGAGAGATGGCGTCCTTGACAGAAAACGTTCAGAATGTGCCTTTTATTCTTAGCTCCCGGAGCACAGTGTCTACACAGCTGGGTAGGCAGACCTCAATAATCTCTGTTAACCTGTCCTCTAACTGACAGAGATAAAATAAAAACATCACTAGTCAAATTTAATTTCTTCTTTAATTTACTGAGGGTTATACAGTTCATTAAGCAAAGGGGCTGTGTTTTAACTGCTTAGAACTGTGTGGGGAGTCCGTCCTGGAACTGGAATATCAGGTGTGTTTAGTGATCAACACGCACAGGTGGGCTAGTGCCAGGGCTGCTGGCCAGAAAGTCACATCTCAGAGCTCTGTCTCGGCTGGTTCCAGGCCACCCTGGGCTCAGCCTGACTCCAGTTCTGGGTTTACTTGGCGTAGGGAGGAGCCGCAAGGGGTCCACCTCCAGAAGGAAATACAAGGTGGGCAGGTGAGCCGACTCTCCTCAGAAGCCTCCTGCTGGATTGCATGTGGAGGGACATCCTGTAGCTGTATTCAGTATGTATGGGTAAAAGCCGTGCCTTCAAAATAAGGACTTCTAATCCTTTGGCAAGGTGTGACCTGCAGAGCAGCGCTCGTTTCTTCACGTAGTTTTTGCATCAGTCCCATGGGGTCAGCCACTGTGCAGAGCCAGTGTTAAACTACGAGCCTTCATGGGAACACATCTGTGTTTCTGATACATGGCCACAGCTGCTATTGTCCTGAGCTGTGCCCATCGTGGTGCCCATAGGGGCAGAGTTCGAAGCATGTCTACCTTCCTGAAAGGAAGGCTCCCCAGCCTCAGGGAGAGATGGCCAGGCTAATGGTTCCATCCTGCATGCTGAGAAGGACGGGGAAACTGCCTCCTGGCCCAGGGACAGCTGCCCAGGCGCACCACCTCCTCTGAGCCACACGGGCTCGGAGCAGCATTTGCCCTCTCGCTGCATCTGCAAGTGCCCAGGGAGGTTTCTCCCTCAGCAGAGCCTGAGTTTTCCATGGTGCCCACATTGAGACATGTTTTTTTTTTTTTTCCTTTCGGTTTTGTATAAAGTTAGAACTATTTTATCAAGAGCCAAACTTAACATTTAAGAAGCAGTGGGCTCAAAGAGGAAGAGCTATACCTGTTTACAAATGGAACCAGACTTCTTTCTTTTCCTTTTATATCTTGTGAACACAATTTGAGTTTGAAGGTTTTGGAAGAAAGATTTTCTCTGATTATTGAAGGTAGATGAAAACCAATTTGTGTAAAATCCTCAAGTCCATGAGGCAGGAAACTGTGACTGTAGAGATGCAGAGTCAGAGAGCCTGCATGACAGCTCACTGTCCAGAAGCTCAGTTCCCATGGACCACTGTGCTCCAGCGAGGAGGCAGTGGCTCTTGCAGAGGCCTCCGACCTTGCCTGACCTGGGCTCTGTTTCTGTTCATGCGTGCTGGTGTCCCGGCCTGGTCACAGTCTGCATCCCACTTCCAGCCTCTTGCCACTCAATTCCCCAGCAGGTTTCAGACACAGTGACCCTGGTCACGGGCTCCTGCCCTTTGCTCTGCTGGGCTGCTGCCCGCTGCTGCAAGGCTCTGCCCCCTTGGTCTCCTCTGGATCTGACAGCCTCCAGGCAGGGACTAGCTCTAGGAACCGCTTCCGTGGCTGTCCCTGTCCCTCCACTTCTGTGGGGTTTCTTCTGTAGTTGGTGACTCCTGAACACATGCTGCATCCTACTGGCCTGGGGCTGGGGCACGCATGACACTACCCAGGAGTGTCTTCTGGGAGGAACCTTGCTGGGCACTACTTTCTTTCTTTTCAATTCAGTGCTGAAAGATGAGTCACTAGATTCCAATACTCTTCACATCGTGGTCCTTTTTACAATTTAGGAGTAGCACAATCCTTTCAAATCAATTTTTTCCCCCAAAAGTTGATTTTTCAGAGAATCTCAGTTGTCCCAAAATACTGATGAGCAAGAATGGAACAAGCTTACTTCAAACAAGTCCCTGTCCCTGGACCTTTCGGCCAAGTACAACAGACTGCACAGCAACAGGCTGTTGTGCTTGGATCAAGAGCAGCTGAGTCTTGAAGCAGGCTTGAAATACAACGGGTTTTATTATGAGTGAAATTAATTCAATGGAATTCTATGGAAACTGCACTGAGGAAGGGAGGGATTTGGCTTCGTTTAGCCCAGGCTCACAGCATCTGCTCCAATTCTTTCATTTACTTCCTTACTTAAATTTAGCCCCAAAGAAATTTCCAGCAAAAGACCAGTTCCACATATTTATAAAGCAAGAGGGGAAAAACGGAACACTTAAACCAACAGACCCACACATAGGATTGTGGCAAGAGACACTGCCTCCAGATACACACAAACAAGCGCACTCATCTGCCAGTCACACTCCGTAAACTTTCACCTTATTCATCTTGAGTAAGGGCAAGCAGCTAACATTATCTTAAGGGGGCCCACAAAAGGCTCCACAGTCTTCATCTTCTAATGCTATTATTCAAGTTGAGTTTGTATTGTTAAGACCAATAAGACCTAACTACAGTGTGAATGGGGCCACCTCAAACACAGAGTCCATCACCCACAGGGGCACGAAGCTCTTTACCCAGAGTTGCCTCACAGCGGGAGATGTGCTCTGAGCTTCGCTGATTACACCACCATCTCAACAAAGACCAGTATTAGCAATTACTAGGGAGGGATGGATAAGGGTAAAATGGAAAGTAGATTAAAATGAACTGTTTTTACTACATGCCAACAGGGCTCCCAGCAGGAGCAGCCACAGCCACAGCCACATCCACGTGCTGCCTTGTTTGGTTCTCAGAACATCTCTATAAAGGAGGCCTTATTACTGCTGGCCAGACAGATCAGAAAGGTTAAGGAATTGGCTTAATCGGGGAAACAGCTGGGACATAGGGTCTGAAATGAGGCTTCTGAAACCAAATCTCGAGCTGGACTCAGTCCTTCAACTCAGTGCACCCTGCATTCCTTCCTTTGGGGAGCCCTGCCCCTGGGATACATGCAGGCTGGCACACTGCATTCTAGAAAATTCTGACTGTCCACTTCCTTGAGTATTCTCACTAGCCACATGCTCTCTGGCACAGTGCAGTAGTTAGGTAGCCACTGCATTCCACCGCCTGACGTGATGAGTAAGAGCACACTGCATACCCAAGTCAACAACCATGCATCCAAAGGAGGAAGACGTCTCTTTTACTCTTTGAAATAAAAAATCTGAATAAAGTGTGTGAATCAAAACGATAAAATGCATATCATAATTTCCTTTTCTCTAGAGATGCTTCGGTGTCTTACATGGGTAATAGCAATGCTGCTAGCAAAAGAATCTGTGTTCTTTAAGAGTTGGTGATTTTATTACTATTAAAAATAAAGCTATAGAGAGAAATCTGGAAGCAAGTATGATCTATACTTCTACGACAAGCAGCTTACTGCTTCACATTGATAAATTTGAAATACACAAACTAGAAGGCTCCAGGCTGTTTGATATTCTGTGACAGTCCTCTGAGGTCAGTCTGGGTGACTCAGGCAGTCCAGCCTGCTCCCCAGCTCATCCTCACCCTGGGCCTGTGATTGCTGGCCAGCTGCCAGGCTACACAGCAGGCCTGGACAGACAGGACAGGACAAAGAATAAGAAAATGGCTCAGCTATAGTGAGTGCCTGAGCTCACTGTTAGGAGGTTAAGTCTACTCTAATAAAAAGATGCATTCTATGTTACAAGTGAGCTATTTATAATCATCCTCTTCTTTACAATAATTTTAAGCATGATGATATATGACAGAGATCAAAAGAGTGCTCTGTGTGTTCCCCATCCTCCCCTCCCACCTGCTCACAGGTGCATGCAGCTGGCCATGGCTCCTAGAGCTGACTGGAGAAGCAAGGGCTGGACAGGGTGGACAGGGGCTGCACAGCTGCCTGGGCTGAGGGCAGGGCTTGGGCAGAGCACCACACACAGAATTGAGAGGTCTTTAGGAGCCACAACCGTTGCACGTACAGCTGCATCATGTGACTGATAACCGCTGTCACCTCCTCCAGAGACTATAGAAAAGAATAAAGCCACTTCTCGAGTCTTCCATGGAGTTGGGGCGCTGTGTTTTCGGATATGATGCCAGGTAAGAAGGACACACTGCGGCAGAATCTTCTCTGCATAACTGTAAAATGGACTGATTTCAATTTCTGACCAAGTGCAAATTCACCTTTGCAGAGGTGAACAAAGAACCACTATGGCACTCTAACAAATCAAGAGAGCAAACCTAGTTTGGCTATTACTGCTGAGAAAGCATTCAGAAAGAGTGTAGACTCTCCCAAGCAGTTTTGCTATAAAAATAATCTCCTTTATAACATGAATTTTTCTCTTAAAAAGCACACAGGATAATTTCTTAGTCTAATAAGGCAGGGATCACCATAAAAATGTGCTTGATAAAACTGCAATAATACCTCAAAGTCCTAAGAAGTTGACTCATTATTTTCTAGTAGAGAGTTATATTAGCCAAGCAGGCTTAGGGATACAATTCATGAAGCAATTTGTCTGGTCAAAACAAATCCAGATGGTTTAGAATTGCAAAGCAAGATTAAAATACGTTTTTATTTATACTCTTTTTAAAAACAATATATTTAGTACAAGGTCTACAGGGTCTCACTACACAGATTGGACTCAGTGATTCTCCTGTTTTCGACCTCCCAAGTGCTGGGATTACAGGTGTGTGCTACCACGCCCAGTCTTTTATTTATATTCTTAATAAATCTTCAGCATGGAACACAACAAAAGAACATCTATAGATAGATGATAGTTTAAGAAAAATCCCAACAAGTAGTAAGAAAAAAATACTTTTATCAGATGAGTCATAAGTTATACAACTGCAATGGGTTATATCCCGAGGCTTTATTTCCTTAACGAGAAATTTAACCATGGCTGTGGCAACTGACCGCCAGGATGGTATTCATGAAACTTTTTCTTGATTGACGGCACAGAAGAACTATGCTCAAAAATGCTTATTTTAAGATTTAACAACATGGATAATATCTTATGATGGCAAAGCAACGCCCAAGAAAGTGACCCAGGATGACCCTAGGGGAACATCTGGAAGGCCACGCAGTGCACCTGTGAACGGATCCTCTGCCTTGGCTCGGGTTACGGCCAGCACAGTAACAGAAACCCCAGCGTGTAAGAGTCTGCCCATCAGACTGCATCGCTAGCCACACGTGATGGGACGGTTTCCCTAGCGGCCACACTAGAAAAATAAAAAGTAAGAGAAATGGGCTTTCATGCTACTTAATATACACAAGCTACTATCATTCCAACTTGTAATTCACATAATTATTAATGAAATGTTTGCACCTGGCAGACTCTTCAAAGCTCAGCATGTATTCTGCAGTTAAAAAACACAGGGATAGGCCACGCTGGGCTCATTTCAAGTGCTCAGAGCCATAGCATTTGTCGACGGCAGTTTCAATAACTTCCCTCCCTACTTAGCTGGGTATTTCAAACAGTTCCACATGCTAGCTCAGGGTTCCCAGGCCTTTCAACCTGTGTTCCTGCCCGAGCCCCCGCATCAGGTCTCAGACCTTCATTTCCAGTAGAGGGTCAGGAAGAGCGAAGAGGAGGAAGGCCTAGACGTGAGCAACATCATTGTGCTATGAATAGGCACCAGGAAACCTCACTTCCCACTTAGCAACAATTCAAAGGAATATGGATCTGCACAAAGCAGGCAGAGCCCAAACTCATGGCTTATCTTTCTTGTCAGGGGAGACCATGTGTTCACTTTGAAGTTGCCCAGTGTTCCTAGCACTCCAGTCCTGCTGTCTCTGCTCTGCCCGGGAGAGGAGCTGAGTTGGCCTAGTTTGGTGCTGACATGGCACCCATGTGGCACTCTGGAGGACTGGGGCTGTGAAGCCCGTACCATACCTATTCCAGGGCCTTCCCAGCTCCATAATGTGGAAGCCACATATCCACCCTGCCACCTTCCAGGGCTGCTTCCGAAAACAAGTGCTCTGGAGAATGCACTGGCCACATGGCTGAGCTCTGTAGCTAATGCCACCACTTTTCCTGCTGTGAATTCCCTGGGTGGGCAGGCAGTGTGGACAGAGAAGCTGTCTGGGACTAGAGGTGGGAGAAAACCAGGCTGAAGGAGTCACCCTGACTGTGCCTGCACAGAGGGCCCGTTGCCTGGGACCACAGCTCCTTTCCACGGGGCCTTCTCTGCTGGGCTAACGCAGGTGTCCTCATAGATGAGTGACAGGATTCTACATGCAAACGTCCCATGGGAGCATGGACTGGGGCCTGATACCTGGATGACCTTGTTCGCATCTGCCATGTTCTCTTCTTTGGGGAAGTCATGAAATCCCGTGTCTAGGCAGTGGAAAAAGGCTCCACCTCTCAGTGGGAGAGTGGTGACAGTGGCCAGTGTGGGATCTGCAGTCTATGTGGCACTTCTCTGTGGATTTCAGAAGAGCTCCAATGGCTGTTTACTTCCTGGTACCCACCTTACTCTATGAAAGGATGCAAAGGTTCCTGGACACAAAGTTGAATATAAACACTGCGGAAGGCAGTAAGAGGTCCACAGGAGCAGATGGTTCTGCCAGACAGCTGAAGTATGATTAAGAACAAGGTGTTAGGGCTGGGGAGATAGCTTGGAGGTCTGCTTGCTGGGTAAGTGCAAGGACTCTGGTTTGATCCCCAGTACTGCATGCCATGCCAGCCATTAAAACTGGGTGTGGTGGCACACATGTGTAATCCCAATGCCTAGGAGGCTGACACAGAAGGATTGCTAGAAGTCTGAGCTGCAAAGCAAGATCCTGTACCAAATAAATAAATCACTAAATCTTAAAACACACACACACACACACACACACACACACACACACAGCGTTAAATAGAACAGTGATAAAGAAAAATACCACTTAACCCTCCTGTACTATGATTTTAGCACAGTGTTAAACTGTTTTCTGAGGATCTAGAGACTCAGTCTTGGAAAGTTTTCTTTACCAATCTTAAGGTCATATAATCTGTCCTGCATAGAATGATGTTATTTTAGTAACTACAAAATGGTAAAGCAATGAAGCAATAGTGTAGTTGAGTTCAACTTAACAAAATTCTGTGAATCTAAGCGAGCAATGAGGTTGACAGACCCGATCCAGAAGGGGGAAAATGGCAGTGCCTCAGCCCAAAGCATCCCAGTGTGCGGAGGTCGGGCCACTGAGGCACCAGTGAGAGCTGGCATGGAACGTAGTGACTAGGGACAGGAGGCGTCACCTGGCCTGCATGGGCCTTGTGCAGGCAGGAGAATGGAGCACCTGTGTGCTCTGGACTGGGCACAGGGGAAGGAAGGGCCCAGCCCTCACACAGGTAGGCTCAGGGCACTGCCACCCACTCTTCTGAGGATTAGAAAAAGTGAATTACATTGCAAAATCTAAGAATATAAGAATGACTACTATTGAAAAAAGTAGGAATGAAATCATGCCTGAGTTAAGGACAGACTGGAACGTCCCTGTAACTCCATGCCTTTCACACACTCAGGGCAAGGAGCCCATCCACAGACAAAGCTCTGCAGTTACCCCTCTCCAAACTCACTTTGTCAAAACACAATGGAAGTTTCCCACTTAATAAAAATGAAAGGCAAGGAGACTTGAACATTTACTACATGTTTTTGGGTATGCCTTAATCGCCCCCTTGGCTAGGCTGCTATCATATAAATCAGACCCTTAAGTTATCATTGTTATAGTAGCAATAAAAATTATAATAAAAGCACTGTGAGGTCAGAGAATGTCAGAGACAGCCAGAGAAATGAGAGAGACATAAAACAAAGTAGAAAAGACCAGCTAGGATTGGGAAAATTCAGGTACCGTACCTCCGAGCCTACTTCAGCAGGAGGTGGTTGCCACCGCTGTTTTATTTAATGAGCCTCCACATAAATTCCAGTCGCTAACCATGTGATAAGTCCAAGTCCCAATGCCAGAGGCCCCTTCTCTATCAGAGCTTGCGCTGGCTGCCACCAACAGGGATTTCAACTGCAGAAGGGAAAAGCAGATCTTGCCACGTCCCTGCCTTAAGTTGTGCCCTTTCCCCGTGGTTTCTCTGCAACAAAGTTAACAGATAGAGTGAAAATGAGAGGGGAGCCAGCCAGCACACCTGAAATATTTTTAATGGGCAGAAGGTGTAAAGACACTTCCCTGGATAACAAAGAAAAAACTCAGACCTCACAGAGTAGAAGTAAAGCCTAAGTAAATCTCATAACCTTCCCCAAAATGAGAGAAAAGGGCGTTTTGCTTGGGAGGCTTTTCAGTGAGATGTCTACTTTCTAGCTCCTCAGTCGACAGGTGTTCGGGTGATGCGCAGTGCAGAGTGATGCAGGCAGAGTGATAGCGTGGGAGTGGGGCGGCCGTGGGCTCCCTGCACAACCTTGGCAGGCCCACTGCCCTGTCTCGGTCGCCCAGATGTCAAGGGGGAATATTAACGCACAGAGGCTAGGAAAGGCAGTGAGGAATGGCTTGGCAAGCCAGGCAGGGGCAGGCACGAGAGGAAACCATGAGTCACTGCAGGGGAGACGGAGGCAGGGACCCGGAGACGACCAAGGCCGCAGTCTGGAGGGCGATCCAGAGTTCAGCCTGGGAGGTGCAGGACGGCCTTGGGGACGGCCTTGGTGACGGCCTCCAGTACGCCTGTGCAGCACTGCATCTCACTGCACCCTGCAAAGGCAAGGGTGGGTGAGCAGAGCAACGTGGCCCCCTGGGGCTTTTTTCCTGGCTCTAGGGGTGTGGTCAGTTAATTCCCAGGCGAGGTGTGACTATGTTGGGGTTTCTTGGCAGAAATGTCTAAGAAGCTCTGCTTGGAAGTAGCAGAAGAAAGAACAGTGATCTCTGACACTTAATGGCAAGGGAGAGCAGCCAGGATTTCCTTACTTCAGAGGAGACAGGGGAGCGACCGACTGTCAGAATCACAATGGTCTTCTGCAAACGGTCTCCAGCCAGTCTTCACACTCATTCACAGAACTACCCAATTTCCATCACCAGAGAGTGGCCACAACAGCGCTGATGAGGAACCTGGTTTCATTCCCTCCTCTCTGCGGGGGTCTCGATGTCCCTCTTTGCTGTCCTGCAATGCTAGGTGCTAGCTACAAGGCGTGAGAGCACAGGGCCCCTAGGGCAGTCCTCTCAGCCTGCCACTCAAGTCACAAGTCTCCTGGCCACTCAAACTTCTAGACAAACTGGAAAGGTCTCTACAACTCCCTTAGCCTTGACAATCACGAACTGACTCAAACAAAGGTCTTAGGAAGGGACTGCACCACTGGATAGCTTATAATAAAGGAGACAGCTCGGAACCAGTCACATCCAGGGGCACCCCTCAAGGGGTGTCCTCCTTCTGCCCTGTCCCTATGTTCAGGAAGAAGGTCCATGGTGGGTCCCATCCAGCTTTTATGGAAGGGAGTGATGGACTTTGCTCCCAGCAGTGATTGATAAGGTTCTGTCATGAGGCTGAACTCCGTCTCCAGAGTCCTCTGCTCCCTAGAGCTCAGGAGGTTGGCCTAGCTTCTAATGGCTCAGAGTCCCAATCATAGGCACAAAATTGGTCTTCCTAGAAAAAGCAGCCAATCCTGAAACCACATAAGGGCCTACTGGGAATAACAGAGACTCTCATTGAGAAATCCCAGAACTTAGTCTGTCTCCCAGGAACCAGGACGAAGGCCCAATCATTCATTATATAAATTAGTTAGAAACAGACCAAACAATCGCTTTCTAATTACCGCTGAGGATACAGCTAAGTATGACTACTATAGCTTTTAAGAGTAGCATATCAGCTTCCTGCTCAGACATGGCAGTGGCAGCTACAGTGCTCCTACCCTGTAATCCTAGCTCTTGGGAGGCTGAGGCAGGAACACTGCTTGAGTTTGAGGCCTCCCTGGGCTATACATCAAGTTTGAAGCTGGCCTGGAGTACACAGTGGGACTATGTTTAAAAAATCACATTTAAGCGTAGTAAATTATTTTGATCTACTCTGATATATTTTATCATTTCCCTCTGTATATTTACAGTATTTTTCTGTTCTTCAATGCATGAGTTTTGTATTAAATGCATTTGAGCTTATTTCTGATGAAATGGCTCTCTCATTTTTAAGGTCAACCTGAAACCCTTTCTTTTTCTATCAACAATCTCTCAGTCCTACTCAGTTGGTGACAAATTTAAATGAAAAACAAAAACAAAAACAAAAAAACCCAGCCTACTCCTATGCCTCCCACTCCAGAGCTCACCAATAAATCATCAGGGCTTGGGGTGGTTAGTGGAGGACCTCTCGTCAAGAGGAGAAGCCAGCAAGCAGGGGTGACGAACGATGAGGACAGCAACAAGAAGCAAGGGCTCGTCCGTGCTCGGCACCCCGCATACGGCAGGCTTGTTTTGCGCGTAGGCTTACGGCAACCCAAGGCGGTACATGCTACTGTTTTCTTTGTTTTCCAATGAGCAAATCAGGAGGCCAATGTATGAATTTTAGGGAGACATGATTCAATCCAAAGCAGTGTTAAGTTACACTACATTTGTATTAATTTCTTATACTAGCAATAAGAAACTAATACATTTCTTTCCCAATGCTGTTATGTTTGCCTAGTGGCATCTCTGTTCCCTACTCTTCTGAGTAATGTGTTACACACTAACTATAGATTTTCTAGTAGACTGTAGCACATCTACATGCTTTCTCTTCCCCATTACTAAGGATTGAACTTGTATCCACGCACATGCTAGACAAGGCCTCCCCAAAGCCCCTTAAAAACAACAAAAAAAACCCTCTATATCTCCTCTACAATTATATCTCAACTTTTTATTAAATATATATTCACAATATCCATTGTTAATTTCTAAGTATTATCCAGTCCTGTTTCAAATGATATATATAGATCAATTGATCTATCTATCTATCTAT
>PVKN010000416.1:0-79530 GCA_004027915.1 Capromys pilorides | reverse complement strand
AAGAAGAAGAAGAAGAAGAAGAAGAAGAAGAAGAAGAAGAAGAAGAAGAAGAAGAAGAAGAAGAAGAAGAAGAAGAAGAAGAAGAAGAAGAAGTGGTGGAAGAAAGGTGTCACTCACTTAGAGGCTGTTACAAACCTGTGACGTGTGAGCGAGCGGCTGTAAAGGCCTGACTGGTTGGCACTGGGTAGCAGGGAGGGCTTCGCGGTGCAGGACTCAGGAACCTTGCACGCAGCGTGTGGCTGTGCTTTGCCTGTGCCAGCGTCGCAGCTGTGAGGCCGCATCCCTGGGAAAGTGGGGACACACTCGCAGACCAGCAAACGAGGCTGCTGCGGATGCCGCCAGCACGGTCAGAGCGCGACGCCGAGCTTTCCGGGAGGACTCGGTGCTTAAGGACTGAGCTCAGGACTGAGCCGAGCAAACCATGGGGACCCCTGAGGCTGAGCGTCAGGGCCTGGAGCAAGAACTGGGCCCTGCTGCGTCGAGGACAGGGCAGTGCGGCCCCCCGCGCCGACGCGCCGCGGCGCCCTTGCCTGCCCTCGCGTTGCCGACTCGGGAGTGTGTTTTGCGGGTGATGTGGCCACGCTGAGGCCGAGGGTCAGTTTGTCCGGGGGGCACGGAGTGACCACCGCCCCCCAGGAGGACGCGTTCTGCACGTCCGCGGCGGCGCGCAGCTCTGCGCCCCAGCCACAGCGGCTGCTCTGGGCAGTTGTTCAGCAGGCGAGTGGGGGATGAGGGGAGCCGCCTCCCGCTCGCGGGGCTCCCTGTTTGTCTTTCAACAATAGAGCTGCGAATCCCGGCTCTTCAGAGTGGGGTGCAACATGTTCCGGAGACCCCGTGGTGCCCTCAAGAACCCTGCGCCTCACGCCTCGCAGCTGAGCGCGGCTTCCGGGGGGCGCCTGGGGCGGCCCTTCCGGGACCTCGGGGAGGTTGTTCCTGCCCGTGGACCCCCCTGTGGACCGCGCTTCCGCGCAGCCACACGGACCCCGAGAGCCTGGAGAGCAGCTCTCGCGCGCCGGGCGCTGGGCCTGGCCGCTTCCAGCCCTTCCCTCCGCCGGCTCCGAAGGCCGCGCAGAAGCCGCAGCCTGAGCCCGGCCGTGCTTCCCGGACAGAGGCTCGCTCATCCAGTGCGCTCGGGCCCTGCTTCTCCAGTTCTTCCTACCGTCCGTGAGAGAAAGGGGTCACTGATGGCCCACGGAGAGGCCGCGGTGCCGGGCCCGGCCCATGGTGCGGCTGGCGCTGCGCCGCCCTGCTCCGGTTTCCTGCCGACGCTTCTCTCACCTGCTGAAACGGGTTCTCCCTTATGAGCTGGGACGTGCTCCTGCTCAGGGTGGGCTCCCCAGCAGCAGGGCCTCGACGCTGGGAAGACCCCACGAGTCCCCCGAGCTCGCCCCCAAGCGGGCGCCCTGGAGCAAGCTGAGCGCGGCCGCGGCGTGCTGGGAGACCCCAGCACCGCACCCTGGCACCGCACCCCAGCGCAGGGCTTGCCCGAGAGACCTGTGGCCGCCGCGCCGCGCCGGAGGAGGCCCGCCTCTGCTCGGAAGGAATCGGCTTCCGGGCTCGCGGGAGCACGGGCGCTCATGCTGCTCCTAGAACTGTAGAAACAGTTCATCATCCCAGATGGCCACCAGGATCCGTGAGTCAGGTTCGGGACATGCAGCGACAAACGACCCCTCTGTGCCCAACAACACGTGTCCTGCTCAGGGCGTACGAGCAGAATGGTTCACAGCGGACTGGCAACACCCGCGATTGTGTTGGCGAGAGCTCCGCGGTTTCCGTACATCCCAGGTGGTGGAGAGTCACTTAGCGTGGCTGTGACGTTCTGGTTTGGAGCTGGTCCTGGAGGCAGGAACAAGCAATGCCTGAGGCTCCGCGTGCTCAGACCTCAGGCTTCAGCAGCTCGGGCGGCGGGGTCTGATCACTACGGATTACTGATAGTCGAGTGTGTTTCGTGACAACACAGGACGTGTCTCCAGTAGTTCTTTCTCTCCCTTCCTCTTTCTCCCTTTCCTTCCCTCCCTCCATCATGCCTTGCACCTTCAGTACTCGGGGTTCAGTCCAGGGCACGGCCACAAGTTACACCCCAAGATGTTCTTGTGAAACAGGCTTTGGCTAAATTGTTAAACGGCCTGCAGCCCGTCTACCTCAGTCTCCAGAGCTCTGAAATTACAGGCCTGCACTGCCATGTCGGGCTCCATTTTATTCTATTCTATTCTACTTTCATCATTTTATGTTTTGTTTTGTTTTATTTTATTTTATTTTGAGACAGGATCTCAAAGGTTGCCTAGGCTGGCCTTGAACCTGCAGTTCTCCTGCCTCAGCCTGGTAAGTAGCTGGGGTTACAGGGGTGCACCATTGCACCCGGCTATTTCTTCTGTTGGAACTTCCATGTTGCATGAAGGAACCTGAGGATTTTTGTGACTCCAACGCTGGCATCCCCAGGAGCTGGGAAGCATTTGTCTGCCGGGTGATGTGAATGGGATCAGAACTGTGGGTGAGAATGTGTGAGTCACAATGTGAGAAGCACAGAGGAGGAGCTCAGGAGCCTCTTCCGGAGAAGCCTCAGATCCTCTGCTGAAATTAGCAGGTCCTCACCACCCTGCCTGCACCCCAAGACCTAGCAGGGAAGGGGGTGCCTGAAGGCAGAGGAAGCCAGAACTGTCTTTGTCCTGCCTGTGCCTCTGGGGCTCGGACTCTGCACGGTAGAGGCAGTGCCCAGCCACAGACATCACTGCTGGCCGGGGGACCTCTGTCCATGCCTGGCTGTGTCACTAGAGGGGGCCTGTTCAGGGTGCAGAGAGCCAGGCACATGTGGACGAGGGAGCCGCACACAGAGGCTGCACCCCGGCGCTCACGTCCTTGTCCTACCCGAGACGCAGGCTCTGGTCAACTCGGGCCTTCCCCAGGCCGAGGACCCTCGCTTGCCAGCTGCAGGCTGGGGCGTGAGCAGATCTTGTCACTCCGCTCCTACTCCGTGACACGTTCCTTTCACCGTACCAAGCCACGCCGTACCACACGCAGTCTGCTCCTGTCCTCCTTGCAGGCCTTGCTGGTAGACGGGACTTGGTTTCCCGAGCGAGGCCAGGGAAATGCCCGCTCCTCCCTGGCTCTGTGCTTATACCAACTCTGTGAACCTCTTCCTCGGCAACGTGCAGAGAGCAGGTGGCGCCAACGCTGGCTGCTTCGTGAGAGGCTGTCATGGTACCTCCTCCTCCGCAGCCCCCACCCTGCCTGTTTATAAACGAGGACATTGAGGCACGGGCCCGACGGCTAAGTGACTTGCCCAAGGGGCGGATTTGTTCAATCATAAAGATGGGCTTGAGCCCTCCCACGTCGCATTCTGCCTGGAAAGGCAGGAAACAGTCTGGGGCAGGGGTGGGGGGTGCCGAATCCCACGTCAGACCGTCCTCATTTACGCCTGTCATTCCCAGTTCTGTCCCTTTGGAGTGGCCCCCGCCAGCGCTTCTCCTCCGCATATTTTCCCATGGAAGTGTTTACTACACAAGCCACCTGTGCTCCCCAAGTGCATGCCCCCCACCGTGCCGTAGAAACTGGCTCCCTCCTCCAGGGTTCTTGAACGCCTCCCACTGCACAGGGAAGGGTGGCCGCCGCCTCCGGCCTCAGTGCTCCCGACCTTTGTCTGCTGGATGAGTTTGGGCAGCGAGTGCTGCCGCCCCATCCGCACTCGCCATGAATGTTTCATGCCGCAGCCGGCGAGGCCGGCCCGGTTGTCGCTGGGTTTTTATCGTGGAACTCTCCTGAACATTTGCCGTGGTTTCTAACAGCTGCTGCTCAAAGCTCTGGGGACGGAGGATCATGAATATTCAGGTGCAGCCGTTAATAGAATAAATGCCTAAACAGTTGTGGGAGGCTTATTAAGACCTATTGGGGCCAAGATAATCAATTCCCACTCTGACATGTTGCAACCACTGTCGCTTAAACACGCCGGACCTCCTCCTCCAAACCAGAGGAGGGAAGCTATGGCAGTGCTCGGCGCGGACACAAAGAAACACCTGGGGCCTGGCGGGCGGAGCGCTGGCAAAGCCGCCTAGAGCCCAGCCTTGGGAAGAGGCAGGCTGTGCATTGTTTCTGTCACTGGGACCACGGCCGTCCATGCCAGACTGGAGGGGGCACTGCCCTGATCCAAGGGAGCCCAGCCTGCTGCTCCCCAGTCTGGGCCCCGAGTGGCACCGGACATGCCCTCTCCCCGTCCACACCACCAGGCTGCATCAGGGAGCAGGATGCCGATATGGACATGGTCTTCAAGAGGA
The DNA here is from genome assembly GCA_004027915.1 of Capromys pilorides. Lineage (NCBI taxonomy): Eukaryota > Metazoa > Chordata > Mammalia > Rodentia > Capromyidae > Capromys > Capromys pilorides. The sequence continues at coordinate 75,262 of PVKN010000416.1, read as the reverse complement.
CGCATCTGGTGTGCAAACGAGGCAGGCCCCGGGGTGCAGAGGCGCTGCCTGCTTTGCTGTGAGTGCTCAGGTGATGCCTGGCTTCACAGCCGGCTCCTCCAGTGCCAGGTGTCAGGCACGGATGGAGGCAGGGGCCGGACTGGCTTGTGACTGATAGGCAGCACAGGGCGACCTGACCAGAAGCCATGTTCACTCGAATGAGCCTTGGTACCTTGTAAAGGTGACACACACTGAGGCGAGGGCAGCGCTGGCTTCTCCCCAGCTGTCAGGGAAGCTCGGCCCCAGCAGCCTGCTCACCTGTGAGGACAACTGAGACCCATGGTGAAGATTCAGATAGGGAACACCACAGTGATGGACCGTTGCCCAGATGCACCTAGCCCCCGGGCTTCATTCCTAGCCCACCGTCCCGGGCATTTCCTGGAGCAGCTCTGGAGTCCTCGTTCCTGAGTGTCTGTATGCAGTGTGGCCAAGAATGTGGAGAAAGCTGCTGCCGAGCCCCATCCAATGGAAAGGCAGCAGCTCCTAGACCCATGGCGCTCTGTGCCCATCCACCGCGTGACTCTTGGCTGTTCCCCAAGGTCAAACTGACTGGGAAAGGTCAACGCTGTGAATCGATGCAGAACATAGAGGGAGCCAGAAAAGTGCAGCTGTAGACGTGGAGGACCCCAGAGCTGTGGCAGGAGCCCATGTGGACCAAGAGACCAGAGGGTTTCAACTTGGGGAGTGCTTTGAGGAGGATGAGTGGGTTGTGCCTATTCCTTTTAGAAGTTAAACATTCGTTCTAGTTGATCTAGTTGATCACTCTTCACTCTTTTGATCATGCTTATATTTTCCCACCTCTGAAGACATGGGGGTTGTCCTGCTAAAAACTTGGAGTTGAAGGAATTTTGGGGGAACATAGCAAAAATACACAGACCTCGGTGTAGCTGGGAGGGAACTGAGGTTTAGGTGACGCAGACCTGAGTCTGAACTGTTCTCTGTCACTCCAGGTCTGAGTGACCAGGAGAGACGCATATGCTTCGTTCTCAGGGTTAATGGCATGCAAACGCCTGGTCAAGGCGCTGGCTCACGGCCAGGCCCGGAGCGGTGATGCTCACGCGTGGACTCCCTTGGTCATTCGACGACCACGCATTCCTCCCTATTCCTTGTACCAGTGACCTCCAGGTTCTAGAAGCTCCCTGCTGTAGAGATGCCCTTCTTTCTTCTGGATGAGATGGCATTGGCTAATCACCAGGAAGGTGAAAGGGGAAGCCTTACGGACCTTCTCCTCAGCCCTCCGCACGCTACCCTCTATCGATTAGGAGTGACCTGGTTATCCATAGAAGAGCAAATCTGTTTTGGAGCCTTTTGTGTCTCGCTCCAAGTTCAGAGGAAAGAACAGATGGAATAAATTAATTAGTCAAAGCACGCTTGACTGCAAGGACACTGATTCCCAGCAGCGGGCAGAGGGCAGGGGCCAGGGCCCAGGTAGCTGAAGTGCCACAAGAACCCAGGCGGCCTGGCCTGGCCTGCATGTGGGGTGAACACGCGTCCTTTCTCTCCACCCAGGAGAGGCCAACAACTACTGCTCTTCCAGGGGCAGGGCAGACAGTGACTCTGAAAATCTGTTCAAATGGGAACTCCTCTCAAAGTGGAGCAGGAGGCCTCATCTGTGTTCTGGGAGGAGCCTGTCCAGTGAGGTCCCCACCAGCCAGCTGCAGGCCCCTGCTGCTTCCAGAGATCCAATGATACCCTTTTTCTCCTCCCCTCCCCCTGTTGTGACCAACAGTGATGTCACCTCCTCATCCTTCTGCCTTGATAGTCTCCCTGGGTTCTTTTTTTTTTTTTGTCTTTTTGAGACAGGGTCTCGCTATGTAGTTCAGGCTGGCCTTGAGCTCACTTTTGTAGCCCAGGCTGGTCTCGAACTCACACCGATCCTCCTGCCTCAGCCTCCCAAGTACTGGGACTACAGGCGTGCGCCACCATGCCCAGCTCACCCTGGGTTCTGATGGAGGAAGCTCCTCCAGGCAGAGGTCCCTGGCTGACCCCCCTACTGTAGAAGAGGAAACTGGTACTTGGGCTAGCGCAGCTTCCTGTGCCCTGTGAGGAAGGTGGGTGGGAGGCGGGGCCGGGAGAGGAGGAGCGGCAGAGCCATTCCTGCGTCCGCTGCTGACTTGGAGCTCCTGGTGTGCACATGCACGGGGCGGCCATGAGGGGAGGAGAGCCCTGGGTTCTCATTTGTAACCCAGATTGCTATGCTCCTGAGAGTGCAGGCTGCAGTCTAGTCTTAGGGAACATACAGAGAAGCTGAGGCCGAAACCAGGACTATCACGTGCTTACTTCCAACAAGGATAATAGCCAAGTCACGGTTCTTTAGAAGTTTCCTCTCCTGGCTTCAGCTTTTAAAGGAGGTGGAGCCTAAGCAATGGGCTCCTGAGTGAGTGGGGGCAGTGCAGAGGACACTGGTGCAGGGCAGAGGCTTTGGGACAGGAAGTGTCCAGGGTGAGCCTGGAGCTTCTGCTGATGTGAGCGGGGAACCGCGATCCCACTGAATGCAAGCCCTGGGGGAGAGGGGCTTGGTGTCCGGACGTCCTCAGGTTGCTCCCAAGTCTGCGTGCAGGCCAGGTGCTCCACGTTGTGGACCCTGTCCGTGTGGCCTGTGGTGGGCACTGGACACTGACCCAGAGCCTTCGTCCTGGTGAGGAGAAACTTGTGCTTTGCAGAGTGAAGGTGCAGGCCTCACACTCGGGGCCCTTGGACCTGAAGTCTGTTTACAGAAAGCAGCCTGGACCACGGGCTTCTCTGTCCTGTGGCATCATCGAATAGTCCGGCCAATCAGCTTTTCTGGGCACCTTGGAGGAGGCCTGGGCAGAGACGGCACCCAACCCTGAGGCCTGGCAGTGGCCCTGTCTCTGTCCCTGTCACACTGAGCTGTAATCATGACTCTTGGGAGACTGAACAGAGGATAGGAGGTGCTGTGTTAGCGGCAGAGCGGCGCACAGAACATACTTTGCCCATGTGGGCTCTTTGGACCTGACCTTGGGGATGACCTCGGGTGTGAGGCTTTCTCGGTGGGTGACTGTGGCACCACCTAACATCTCCCCGGGCCTCAGTTTCTCTAAGTGAAGGTCAGTAGCACCGGGTCTGCTGAATAGCTTGGCTCAGAAGCACAGCTTCAGCCAAAGTGTCTCCTGATGACGCCGTGGAGGCAGAGGCCACGGCCACCCGCACCCCGGCCTCGTGCAGATCAAAGGAAGCAGGGTCCTCATGCGGAGTGCCACGTAGGGCCCAGACGCTTCTCGTGCCTGGGACCCTGCCTTCCAGGAGACACTGTTCTCGGGCCTTGCGCCCGTGCTTCATTCTACCATAGCCTCCTGCGCTTGAGGTCTGAGTTCCTCCATGGGCAGCACGGAGTCACCCTCAAGCTTTCCACCCACAGGGGCTTGATTTCCCCAGTGAAACTTCTGTCAGTAACAAAGCAGAAGAGGGTCCCACTGGGTGCTGAGACCCCTGCTTAGCCGGACCCATGCAGGGAGCCGGGCTCCACCTGAATGCAGCTGCCTCACGAAGCCTGCGCGCCCTTCCAGGAGTCCCCAGCCCGGGTCCTGTCTGCAGGCCCCTACACCCTGCCCAGCCCAGGACCTAGGGTTCCAGCAGCATGGCCCCCCCATGCTGTGACATCCCAGGGCCAGCTGGGCGGTGCTCACCGGGCGTGGCCTCCAGCCCCTCTGCCACCGTCTTGCTATTCCCACACCGCATCCTGCGTCTCCTCTCAGATTCTCTCGGACTGCGGCCATTCTGCCGTGCCTGCTTCCAGCGTGGGTGGCTGAACCTGAGCCTTCACACTGAGCTGCATCCCAGCCCTTTCTGCTTTTTATTCTGAGACAAAGTCTCGCTGAGTCACAAGTTGCTCAGGCCGGACTAGAACTTGTGATTCTCCTGCCTTAGCCTCCCGAGGGCTGGAATGGCAGGTTGCGCCATCAGGCCAGGCAGCTCTGCTTAATGGCGTCTTCTACATCCTCTGCATCTAGGTATTCTGCTGCCCTCAGAGCGTCCTTCATCTAACCTTGCTCGGCCACGTGCCTGACGGCTGTTGCAAAAGCAGAGGGCACTACCGATAGCAGCTCACCCACCACAGCTAAAACGGGAAGCAGGCTGCGTGTCCATCGGCAGACGAATGGGTAGAGAAGGCGTGGGGCTGGCACGGGGCAGAGCACCGCCCTGCCACGCAGGAGGCAGACTGGAGTCACTGGTGGAAAAATGGGTCGCTTTGCAATTGTGACCGTGGGTGAAGACAGACACAGAGCTGAAGTGTCACGTGGTTTCCCGTGCACAAGGAACCCAGAGCACACATAACGAGCAAAATAAAAGGCATGGGACAGGAGGTAGGGAGCTAGGTCTCCCGCAGTGGGAGGGGCATCAGAGATGGATGGGAGGGGACCAGCAGGAAGGAGGCCCAAAGCGAGTCCTGTCTGTGTGCCACTCCCCATGGAGCATGAGCCTGTCACACTGCAAACGAGGATGAATGAGTCACCAGGAAACACAAGTGCAGGAGGAACCTCCTGGGCCCCTCCTGCCCGTGGCTGGTGGCCAGCTTGGCTCTGTGCTCTGGGCCCCTCCTCCCTCTGCCCCTGCTCCTCGGCTGGGCTCTGCTGCATGCGGGCCCTGTACCACTGCCCCTCCGCTCCCCTTCCTGGTCCATTTAATTCCCGCATGACCACTGTCTACCCATCCAGGTGCCCTATTCAGAACCCCTTTCCTCTGAGCCCAGGAGCTGGAGGCCTAGGTCTTCTTCCACTATTTCACCTGGCACTTACTGCATCTCATTTGTTTTTACCGTTCTTCCATTCACAGAAACAGGAACTGCGAGACTTGCAGGTGGTCAGCAGTGCCTGCGAGGCCCCTTCTGAGCCCTGGTCGCAGAGCACTCTCCCTACCATCCCTCTTCACAGATCTCCCCAACGAACACCTCCCAGCATCTGCCATTTCTGTTTGTCGCCTCCGCTGCTGTTCTGCAGCTCTCCTGGCAAACAGCTGCCTCAGCACTCGTTGAAGAATGAAGCCAAGAAGGAGATGCCCACGGCTCCCTGCAGAGGGACGACCCCACGCGGCCTCCGCACCGTTGCCAGCTAACGGCACCTGAACTGAGTTTTACCACCAGGTTTTACAGGGAGGGAGGAAGCTACTGTGGCCAACTTGTTGGCCTTTGGGTTTGTCTGGCAGAAAAGTCATGGAGAGTCACGCAATTAGTCTTCGCTTGGCTCTGGCAGATTTCCATTCGAGAGGCCCTGGTGTGTTTCCCAGGAAAATGTCTGTCGATGGATTTAACAAAGTGGATGTTAACAGCTGAAAGATAATTAACGAATTTCCTACATGAGTCTGTTTATACCGCTACTGTCTAGGGTAATCATGTTAGCTTAAGAGAAGCCTTTTGCCTTGATTTAAAGTGTTCGCACATGAAAATGTGGTCAAGTGTGAACTCTGGCTGTGAAACTCACATGTGTGGCAGATGACGTGTGTGCACACGGGGGACGGCTCAGAGCCACCGAGAGGGCAGGGTGTAGCTGATGTGCCAGCGAACTGGTCACATTGCTCAACCGCGCCTCTGCTTACTTGGCGCTTTGGCTTTCCACTCATTCATTTGGCAAGGGTTACCAGAGTGGTGGTGTGCACCTGGGAGAGGGTAGAGGGCGTGACGTAGGCAGAAGCCCAGCTTTCGGTGAGAGCACAGACATGGAGACGGGAGGAGGCCATAGTGACAAAGGCCGTGACACACAGGCTCCGTGCGCAGGAAGGCGGGCAGACAGAGCAGAGAGAGGCAGGAGCTGCAGGGGGCAGGAGCCCTGATGACCGGCGAGCTGTAGGGGTGGGGGGAGCGAGAGGCCCCAGTGGTGAGATGATGACTACAGTCGCGCAGCCCTCCTTGCTAGCCCCTCCTGGGGTCTGGAACCAGGTTTCTGAGGTGTACGATAGCACGCTTCTCCCTCTGTTTTGCTGCCGTTCATCCCCAGGGAGCTGAATGAATGGGATGCTTCGCCATAGTCTCCACAGAAGCTTATACCCAGTGGTAACCACCTAACCACCGCAGTCAGGGCTGGGTTCTCTTTGGAGGATCCTGTCAGCACATACATGAACCTGACGATAACCCCAAGGTAGAAAATCCGAAAGAATTGGACATTCTCCTCCTCAGCAACAATCTAAAACCATACAGATGCAACTGCACCCTGAGGTGCTTGGAAATGAGGTAACCTGAAGGCTGTTCCCTGCCAATCTGGACGAGTGACTTCCTGAGGGCCCTGTGGGGAAGGTGGGGAAGGCAGGGAGTGCAATTACAGAAGGTGAACCAAGGCCTGAGAGCTGCAGCGTCTTCCTCCTGTGGCGGCTGATGGAGGCACAGGTCCTGGTGTCCCTGAGTCCACCCTAGGGCTTCCCTCCCTCAGGGGTCTGGGCAGGACCCCAGGTACCCCTCGCAAGTTTAGAGACTTCAGTGAGCGCCAGCCCCTAGTCTACTTGCCTTGGGGGTTCCTGCCTGCCAGGGGCTGGTCGTGCTGACTCTGCTTGAGCCCCAGGAAAGAGGAAGCCCTGAAATCCCTCTTGAAGTCGATCCGGAAAAAGGAAAGAAAGATGGGACTCAAAATGAGGAGCCACAGTTGTGATCCCTTGGTCATTTTGCAGAACAGAGCAGAGAAGGCAACAATGCACACGTGGTTTGTGCAGCAGACGTGGTCTACCGCTCCAGGCAAGAGCTGTCCCAGGAGGGAAGTGAGGGCATTGCGCCTCTCTGTGGCTGGCACGGCCCAGCTTTAGAGTTCGCCGTGGTTGGCATTTTTAAGGAAGTGATCCAGATCACCTCAGCCCTTCCCTGCCGTGATGTGCCTTTGTGGTCACTAGGGTGATAGGCAGCAGAAACAAAGCACGGAGAGCTCCTCCCCAGCTGGGAGTGCCGGGTCAGCCGCAGGATCTCCTGCCTCTGCCGTCTCTGGAGCCTTCATCAGGGTCCTGGATCCCGCCGAGGACGAGCTCCAGGTCTGCCATGTGGCCCTCATCTTTGCTGCTGTTTCCGTGCTCTTCAGCATCTGTGCTTTCTATTGATTTCATTGTTTAACGGAGATGATTAAAATGCTGCAACTCAGAAATCGATCTGCAAACCTTCAAGGATGGAGCTCAAGGTCGCGCTGACACTCATCGCCCTGCCTTGCTCGCATAAAAGGTGGTGCACTACGTAGCTAACTGAAGAGATCCCCCCCCAAACACACATCTCCCTGGAACGTGTGAAGGGGATCTCATTGGGGAAATGGGTTTTGCAGCTGTAGTTAAGGATTTCAAGATGGAATTATCCAGGCCCTAAGTCTAGTGACAAATGCCTAGGAAGAAAGACTCATGGAGAAGCCGGTGGCAGCAGCTCTGCTGAGAGACTTTGCCTCTTCCAGAGCTCGGAGGTGCCCATCCCGCCTGGCCTACTCACACTTCTGGGTGCTGGAGCCTGGAGAGGAAGCACTAGTGTAGCTTAAATGACCCTGCTGTGGTCACTTGTCACAGGAGCTTCAGGAAGTCAGACCTCTCCCAGGGCCCAGCAGCTCACCCCCACCACCCATTTGTTCCTGTGCTGAAGTCACTGAAGCCCAAGGCGTCCTCCTCCACAGCAAGAGCCGTTTCCCGATGGGCACCACACCCCTGGCCAGCACTGTGGTCACTGTGCTGCCCGTGACTTTAGGAAATAGCCGCCACTGCTGATGCGGACCTTGATGTGCATCGTTGTGTTCCACCTTCACAGGGAGGGGGCTCCACTGCCTGCTCCATCCTTGAGCAGAAAACGGGGCCCTGAGTGGGGCTTAGGTGAGCTCAGGGCCACGCTGCCGGCACTCCAAACACCCCAGGGTTGTGGAGAGAACAAGGAGCGTCCCTGAGGAGCAAGGCCACATCAAGCAGGACCTGACACTGGAGACCCTCAGATTCCAAGATACTTCCCCCCTGGGTAGGATGGAGGCCAAACCTAGAAAAGGCCTCTTCAGATGGAGCACTAACCCGAACCTGACTCTTAAACCCTCAAGCAAGATTATGAGGAAAAAACCCTGTCTGGAAGCCATAGATTACGAAGGTAGCTTGTGAGGGAAGAAACCACCACCATTAGATTTTAGAGTCTATTTAGTTAATGAATCACTTGACATTTCAAAAATTATTTTTACACCAGAACAGAAATCTTGTGAATAGCTCTCTAATCTCTGTGTAGGAAGCATTTTCTAAGCTTGAGATTGAGGGAGGAGTCACAAAGGAAGGCTTAGGTAGATTTAGCACATAAAAGTTAATAACCATGCGTCAAAAGTATTTTAAATACAATTAACAAGTAAGTAAACATCTGCTGCTCGTATATGTGGAGACCCAACAGCCTCAACATATAAAGTTTTGACAAGACAAATCGTACTGCTGCCCGGCAGGTCCGTGCAGGAGGCGGCGACAAGGTCTGTTACTCTGTGCCCAAGTGCAGACAGCGACCAAGGCCTGAGAGGATTCAGGAAGGCTTCTGGGGGGCAGGACACTCTCCCCATCAGAAGTGCCATGAGATGTGGCTTCACACCCGCTGTGTGAGGGAACGCTTGGCTGCTCAGGCTTGGTGCACCAAACCCTGGGCTGAGCCCTGAGCGCCTTGTCTCCTCCCCTGAACAGTGCCTGGGTCAGGGTAGCCACTGCGACTGTTCCATTAGAGGAAGCAGCTGGCTGAACATGACCGGACCTGCTGCTACAGCTGGACTTGCTCCCAGGTCTGTCTGTTTGTCTGGTGCTATTTCCTATTTCTTAATTAATTAATAATTAACGTGATATAGGGTCTCCGTGCACAGCTCAGACTTGTAGTGATCCTGCTGTCTCAGCCTCCCTAGAGTTAGGGTTACACGTGTGCACTACTATTCCCAGTTTTGGTGGCTGCCACAGCGCACCTGGGGTTCTGGGGCTCTTATGGGGTGAGGTACCGAGGATCAAACCTGGGTCCTTGTACTTGCCAGACAGGTGCTTAGACCGCTGAGCTATCTCCGCAGCCCCAACTTTCTGTTTCTAATGGCCCTGTGTCCCGCACTCAGTGCCAGGACCCTGTTGTCAGTCCCTTGCAGCTCTGCCTGAGCCTTGCGGGCAGCTGGGGGCAGGAGGCTGGGAGTGCAGCCATCAGAAGGCCGGCCTCAGACAAGCTGGGTGCCCAGGTGTGCCCTGCTTCCCCCCTCTGCTGCCTCCTGTTCCCCGCACAGTGTGTGCTCCACAGGACAGTGAGGGCTGCGTTTATGTGGCCCAGACTCTAAGGTCACCGAAGGTCACAGAACCATGTAGGACCTAGGGCGGGGGCACTCTGAGCCCATGGTGAGTTCTGCTGGTGTCCCTGAGTGGATGGTGGCAGAGGACAGAGCAGGTGGCCCTGGCAGAGGAGGCTCAGCCTCGATCCAGCAGTGTTTGCTGTGAGCCTCTCTGCAGAACCTGGGTTCTCTGGGCTGTGGGTCCCTAGGCATAGGGCTGCGCTGGCTGGGAAGAGTGGCCTTGGTGCCCAGTGTGGCCCGGCCATTGCCTACATGGTGGGAGGTTTGGGCTCAGAGCAGAGGACGGCAGCCAGGGCGCTGGGAGGAGGAGGGGTTGCGCCACCACAGGCAGCTTGTGCCCCCCCAGCAAAGGCACCTTGGATGCCTCTCAGTTGGAAGAGATTCCGTCCAGATGGAGTCCTCTGCCTACTGGCAAAGGCAGCAGCCCTGCTTGGCCACGTTCGGTTGTGCAGCTCGTGCGGAAGGTCCTGCGTTGATGTGCCTGTCACAGCATGCACAGCGGCTCTGGCTTTTCCTCCTACCCCGACACTGGCAGTGGACGCTGAATCTTGGAAGGTTTGGGGTCAGGGGCGAGTGGGGCGCGGGCTCCTGCCCAGCCCTGTGTCAGCTGGAGTCCAGCTCTGCTGGTCCTGTGTGGATGCCGTGGGCCGTCACACTGGCCAGTCTGGCCAGGGCTGAAGACCACAGCCAGGGAAGCCCAAGGGCCGGGCTGTCGGGGTCGTTGTTTCTGCCTGTGCACATGCCCACGCAGGCTCCCACAGTCCGGGTGGCCCAGCAAACGGTCCTCCCCACAGGGCTCGCTCGGCTGGGGCCCTTACATCAGCATCCCCCGCCTCCTCCACCTTAGTCAGCACAACTGCAGGCCCAATCGGCCCAGGGACGGCGCATCTCGGGCTACTATTAGTTTTCTGCCAGAAGAGCATTTTGGGACACCAAGTCCTTTGTCTCCTTCCAGAAGCTCAGCTCAGTGACATTACGTGAATGACTACAATGCCAGAGCATGTTCCACAGCGCTTTGAACCACATCCTAGAACAGGGAAGAGCTTGGCTTGCGGCCAGGCCATAATGATTTCAGTTCTTAAGAAAACCCAGCAACCATTGTGCTGCATTCACTATTTTCTTGCCATGGAAATTTAAGAATCGACTCTAATCAAATGCAACCCACCCCTCCCCCATCCTCCTGCCTCTGTTGAGCTTTGGATCCTGTGACTCCCGGCCTCTCCAGTCTGTTTTGGCTTAAAAAAATAAATAAGTTTACAATATACTTTTAAAGACTGGGCAGAATCAGACAATTGTATATTTTAGAAAATGAGGAAAAATGTAAAACAGGCTAATCACGATTCCAAATTCAATCTGCAGGTCTCTAATTGATCCCATCCCCAAGGTAACGTTGGATGCTAATTGACGGCCGAGCTGGTTACAATTATGTGAAATAAAACTCGGCTGCTGGACACGCCACGTCTTCTCGCAGCGCGGGGACCGCCGGCTTCTGCAAGGCTTGATTGCGAAAGGATGCAACCACTTTGCTCGTATTTCCTCTCTGGGTTTGGCCGTCCGCATGCGGTGAGGTCCCCACGCCCTGGAAACGCAGCGGGGGCCTCGGGAGCCTAAGGCCTCCAGCTTCCTGCTGGTGAGGCCTGCAGACAGGGCAGCAGGCAGAACTCGCTGTGGGAGGCAGCTGAAGCCCAGGAGAAAGGAGCCAGGCGAAAGCTGGGGTCCCCGTTTGCTCCCAAGGACTTCTCTGGGTGGTGAGGCCACAACCCCATGCATGCCAAGCTTGCAGAGGACACCGAAGGCTGTGCAGGCCATGAGACGCTGGCCCTGGGGCTGCTGTGGCCTGGCACTTTTCAGGTCCAGAGCCTCCCTCCCCCACGGGCCCAGGATCTGCCTTTACCTGGCACCCCTTGGCACTCTGCCCAGAGCACACAGACCTGGGCAGGAAGGAGTGGGGAGGGTGCGGGTGCTGCTGAGAGGAAGCCAGCAAAGGCTGACCTGAGCTTCCCGGTGGTTCACCTCATCCTCCCTCTGGCACAGCAAGGCCCTGAGCTCCATGACTACTGAATGAGTGTCCCTACTGGCCCTGGTGGCACCCACCCCTCCGTCTCTGATGCCTGGGGTCGCCCGTAGTGCCTACACTGGAGCCTGCACTGTGACCGAGGCTGAGTTGTCCACCTTGTGGGGAGTACAGGTTATCTTCTCAGGGCTGGTTCTGCCTGGCTCTCTCTTCTCTGGGTGGCGGGCACTGGCCCGCTGAGGGTGGATGCCTTTCTGTGCCCCTGGGTGACTGACCTCGGAACCTGAGTGAAGCACTGGGGTTGCTCAGGTCAGGGCAGCTGCTCAAGGAGGAGGAAAAGGAGAAGAAAGAGGAAGGGGAGGAGGGCAGTGTGGCGCGCCCCATTGGCCTTTGGCCTCCCCACTGTGAAGGACCCCTGACACCGCAGTCCGAGGGCAGAGAGTAATGCCATGTCCTGCTCTCCGTTTTCACAGACCACAAGCCTGAGGCTGCACGAGCTACAGAACACCTTCTCCAATGCAATCCTTGAACATGAGAAGAAATCCAAGCCTGGAGGGGGGCCGTCTCCCAAGTGACTGACGGCAGGTCGAGGCGAGCACCGAGGATGATGAGCAGTACCCGGGTCACACCCCAAGGTCCAGAGCCCACATCGGAGCAAAGAAAATTGTGAGTCGATCAACAGCAGCACAGGTGCAGGGTGGGCAGGAGGCCGGACAGGGGCTGGGCACAGCCCCTGCAGACCTGGCTCTGGGTCGCTTCTGCCCCTTCTCGACTCCTCATCACCCTGGCAGAGCAGGGGAGCTGTCAGACCGGGAGGAACTGGGGTAAAAAGGACTCAGGCTCAGCCCTTGCCTGCTACCCTGTCTGCGAAGGCGACCCAAGCCTCGGTTTCCTCAGAGCGTCCTGAGGGTCCCAGGAGGACAGTGACACTCGCTGCTCTGTCCTCTCCACCTCCACCTGAGAAGCCCCCTTTCCCCCCCCAGTGCCAGTCCAAATCTGGCATCTCTCCCTCTGCAGCTATCTCAAGATGATATGTGTATCTGGATAGGGCCTTTCTGGAAAACCTCAGGAAAACTCACATTTTATAGTACACCTAACTGTATGTTGCATTTTATATATCTTGTAGCAAGTTTGCCCATAGCATTATGTTATGGTTTTATTTATGTGTTTATCTTTATTTTATTTTGTTTTTTTGACACAGGATCTTACTATGTAGGTCAGGATGGATTTGAACTCACTATGGAACCCAGGCTGGCTTCAAACTCAGACCAATTCTCTTGCTTCAGCCTCCCAAGTGCCAGAATTCAGGGTTTGGTTTTCTCCCCTGTGAGGAGTCTGAGCACCTCTATGCCCCCACCAAGTGGCTTTGGCCTCTGTGAGGGCCTTGCTTCTGCTGCGGTTAGTGCTATTACTATTGCCCGGTGCCACCTTGGGACATAGTCCCAACAAATGTTGCTGCATTTTGTTAGATTTCTAAAGCCCGAGGGGTTGATTTTAATGTGGGAGGTGGAAGAGGATACAAGGGAGGGGCCCCCCAAAACACGTCCTAAGTTACACTGTGTGCTGAGTAGATATGCTGGATGGTTCAGGGGCCACTGCGCCCCTTGCAGCCCCGGTTACCCACTGGTACAGCAGGGCCGCTCATGGGCTGACAGTCCCGGGGCTGGTGAAACCCCTGTGTTTCCTATGGATGCACAGCAGGCTGCTCACACCTGTGGCTTCCCACAGCAGGAACAGGTCATTTGGGGGTATATGGGGACCTTCCCAGGAGGCACGCACCTGTGAATTGGGCGATTGGGGTTCAGAGAAGGTGGGAGGGGTGGGTGCTCTGGAGCCCCTGGAATCTAAGGGTCAGTGTGGATGCAGAAAAGGGGCCCTGTTGAAGCGGCTCCCTGGGCATCGTGCGTAATGGAAGTCGCTGACCCAGGCATCCCGAGTCCCAAAGTTGGACCTCACCATCTAATTCTACCATGCTGGACCAAGACGGAAGCATCAGAGCAACAGTGCTGCTGGCCTGACCCCTGGACCACCCCGCTGCAGCTGATCCTGGCTCCACTCAAGCATTTGGTCAGGGGCGCAGCGAGAGAAGGTGTGACATCGAGCTTGGGGGCTCAGGATGCCTGAGCCGGCGCGTGGGTCTGTGCCATCTCCCTGCACCCAGGCAGCTGTGTCAGAAGGGTGAGAGGCCCCGTGTCCAGGTCAGGCCTTGTCCTCCACTGCTTTCTGGCTTTAACTGGCCTGGGTCAGATATGAGTGGTTCTATCTTGTTTCCAGCCACATTCACATTGCATTTCTCTCCTAGAAAAATGACTCTGCAGTGAAAAACAACTGGCAAGTTGAATGTACGAAAGTGAGTGGGTGAGGGGGGAGACTGAGCAGCCTCACTCTACTCTGTGGGGCTCAGATTCCCATTTGTGAAGTAGGAGCACTGTCCACCAGTGGGGTGCCGTGACACCCCAGGAGACCTATTATGTACTCTGTCTGTGTGTTGGGGGATTTCAGAGAGCACCTTTGGGAGAGGAGTCAGCTTGGGTGGAGCCCCCTCTAGTTGCAGGAGCACCCAGGGTGTGGTGTCCTGCCCGCATTCAGAAAAGGGTTCACAGTAGCCACTGGGCTTTGAGGGAGGGTTCTGTGAGGGATGGGAGAGCGAAGCCCCTGCCACTTGGAGACAGAAGGTAGGACCCTGGCCATAGGGCAGCCTTCGTTTTAGGATGTCGGCTCCCGGGAGGTTCTCAGAGAGGCTTGCGTCACTACCTGGCAGAGCTCTGAGGAGACGGAAGCGTCAGGAATCTGAGCTCTGTGGGGGAGAGTGGGGTGCTGAGCTGCTTAGGACTGAGACGTGTCGCTGCTCAGCACAGGCCAGAAGCCACCCCTCCCCATTGCCCTGTGCTCCTTTTTTTTTTCCATTTTAAAAGAAAATAAAAAATAGTAAAAAAGCAAAAAACCATCAGAAATGATAGAGACTTTCACGAAATAATACAATGGGAATTCAACAGTGGTTGCGATGTTGCACATTGCTGTCTTCAAATTAGTTGCTCAGATTGCGAGAAATAAGCATGCAAAATTGGTCAAGAATTATGAAAAATTAAAAAGGAGAGGAAAAATCAAGCATCAAGTGCTTCTTTCAAAGCTGGCAGAGACCGGCGCTGCTGTCCTCTGTCCCCACCCCCACTGCAGTCGCTCCTTCCTCTTGAGCAGTCCTCCTCTCTGACAGGGTCCGCTGCAGCTTGCAGAGCCCACTTACCCTTTTAGGAGCAATGTTTGGCTAAATCAAGGGAACAGCAAAACTTTGTAGTTCAGCCCCCACAGGAGAGAGAGGAGGACACACAGGATGGTGGCGGCTACCCTTGACCGCCAACTAACTGGCTTGGGAGACCTAAGCATAAGAAAGCACGCACCTGGCCAACCTGGAGCGGGGAGTCAGTGCCCTGCGCCTGGAGCTGGTCTCTGGGCCCTTGCTCTATGGCAGGGCTCCTCAGCTCTGTTCCTGGTCACCATGAGGTGAGCAATTCCCCGATGCCCTCCCGCACGCACGCACACAGGGCGCTCCTGATCTGGGGCCAGCCGACCACGCACTGAGCCCTTTGAACTGTGAGCCAACATTCACCTCTCACCCTTTAAGTTGGTGTCATGTGTTTTGTTCCAGTAAGTAAGGCAGGTTAATACAGAAAGGGAAACAAGAATGGGATCTAGATTTATCAGAAATGAAAAATAACCTGAGTAACAAGAGATAAACAGTATTTGAACTGTGGAGTCCAGAGTTAGAAACAGTAGGGAGAGCATCCACTTTGCTTTGGAATGGGATGGGGTGCATCTCTGCAGTCTTATTAGAATCTCAAAGGAAAGAAACGATCCCAGCTGTTACCTGCATTGCATACAGAATTTGTCTCAATCATGCCAAGAAGTACAAGAGCCTTAGGAAAGTGTTGCAGCATTTTGGGGGCAAAGCACCACGCAGGTGCTTAAATTAGAAATGTATCAATTTTATCCACATCTTAAAAGTTCCATCCATTCATCCACCCACCCACCCACCCACCCACCCACCCACCCATCCATCCATCCATCCATCCATCCATCCATCCACCCACCCATCATTTCCACTTCTTTTCTCACTGCTGTTTGGAGCTCAAACTGATAAGTGAAGTGGGGGAAAACAGGAAATCTCCTATTCCTTAGAATTTCCACCCAGACCTGCAACTACGGTGTGTTCCTACCGCTTGTCTTGTTTGCTAAAGCATTTCCTTGCGGTCACCCACATAGAGCCATTCTAAACCACTGCGATGGCTTCTTAGTTGCAGGCTGGACGTGAGTTAAGGACTTGAGGATTTATTTAGATTCGTTTCCACCTATTTTAAGAAGTCATAAAATAACACAAAGAATTTTGCAAGCCCAATGTTTGTTTTCACAATATAAATGGACAAATAGCTCATATAATAAGTCCCCCGGCACAAATTATATGCCCTTGGCCTCATCAGCCATTAGCAGAATACAAAGCTCACCTTCACCTCATCCAAATAATTTGAGTAATGGCCTTTGCTTCAGGCCTGAGTAACAAGCCTGCCAGGGCACGCGTGAGCCCGTGCTGGGAGCAGACCTCAGAGGCCAGGCCCTCAGAGCACGATTTCTAAGGTACAGATGAGAAGGACTTGAAGCTACCTTTCTGGCGGACGGGGCTAGCAGTGCAGCCGGCCTCTGCGTGGGAGCCTGCAGCCCCGTAACAAAGGCAGAGGCCACACGGCGAGGGGCACCTGTAGCCGTAATGACCAGCATGCCTTCCTGTCACCATGCACCTCTAACCCTCCAGGTGTCCCCACTTAGCCCGCACCTGCGGCCCAGCGGTGGCCCTGGCTGGGCCCAGTCTTCTCTCTGCAGAAGAGCAGTTTAGGGGACTTCAGGCAGCTAACCATTCAGGCCTGCGCCCAGCGCCCTGGCCTGGTTCACAGTGCCCCCACTGGGCCTCCTGGGGCCGCAGCATCTGGAGTCTACTGTCCTCAGAGCCTGTCCTCCTGCCCCGCCCTGGCCTATCTGCCCGTCTAGTTGTGGCCAGTGCTGCTGGAAACTGCAGAGACCGACGCACCGCTGGGAACCGCGCCCCCAGCTCTCCCACACTTCCCCAGCAAGTGGCTCCTGCTGCCGTCTCCCCCCACGGGCTTTGTTTAGCTTCTGTCTCTAGCCCAGTTATCTCTTTTTTGACTCCTGCGAGTTGGCCTCGGTACTAAGTCCATGGATAGGGAATGAGTGCGACTCACCGCTGGGCTTCCCCAGCCTGGCAGGAAGACAGCCAGAAAGTGGAGGAGCCCACGCAGTCACAGCATGGACCATGGCGAGGTCCATGCGTGCCGTGGGCACGAGCAGGAGGCAGGCCAGGCTCCCCACCACAGAGGAGACCCTTACCTCTGCAGGCGGCAGGGTGCTGCGGAGCTGAGGGGGCAGCAGGTCGGGCAGAAGCTGTGGAAAGCTCATGCCCGCCAAGGCCCAGGGAGCAATGGGTGGGTGGTGTGGTGAGAGGGCCTGGGCAGCGTGACCTCCACCCAGCAGGACGGCTTCATCAGCGGCGGGGGAGGGGGGAGATTCCCTGGTACACCACGCCCATGGTTCCTTTGCAGCCAGCTTCCCAGGATGCTCCTGTGCCACCATCCAGATGTCTGGCCCCTGCAGGGCTGGGCTGGGTTAACTGCTCCTCAGGCCGGGTGCCTGTGAGCTTGCAGGTGTCTCTGGCCATCTTCTCTCCTCTGGAAAACTGCAGGGGATGGAGTGAGGCTGCTCCGCACTACCCTGTTCCATGCCAGCCCCTCCTGCGGCCGAGATGTCCTCTAGGCCAGCCGAGTCCTGCCACTGAAGCCCAGTAGGTGTGTGCATGCGTGTATGTGTACATGTGTGTGCACACATGTGCATGCATGTATGTGTACATGTGTGTGTGCCTATATGTGCACACATATGTGCAAGTGTGTGCGCGCGGTGCATGTGTGTGTGCCTCTATGTGTGTGCCTGCGTGCGCCTGTGTGTGCACATGTGTGTGTATGTATATGTACGTGTGTGCATGTGTGTCTCTATGTGCATGTGCATGTGTGTGTGCGTGTGTAGGGGATGTGCTCTGTCAGAAGGAAGGAAGGACGGGGCGGGACAGGGGCAGGACCATGGATAGCTGGGGCTGCTTCCCAGACCTGGTTCTAGGACTTGGCTTCCCACATCTGGGCAAAGCCATGGCACATTAGCACGCCATTCCTGGCGGGCCACGACCCTGCCTCGCAAGTCTTGGCAACGCCAGCACCGCCTCTGGGCACGGCAAGTGCTTCCTAAGGATTTTAGGCTGAGTTCGGGTGTTTCTCTGCGTAGTGTTCTGTGGGCAGGCTTGTTGGTGCCTGCTGATGCTAAAAATTAGCCCCCGTGGTGGACATGGTAGTGCATGCCTGTAATCCCAGCACTCAGGAGGCTGAGGCAGGAGGATCACCGGGAATTTGAGGCCAGCCTGGGCTACATAGTTGTAAGTTAGCCTGAGTTATACAGACTTATTCTCCAAAAAGAAAAAAAAACCCAAAATCCCTCAAATATTTTATTATATTGAACGATGACTTTTGTACTCAGGAAGTACCAGCAACCTTTCTGCTGGGGACACGGAGATGGACCAGCCTTCTCCTTGCTCTGGTGGAGCCCTCGAGGGACATCGAGGCTTTCTCTCACATCTAGCGTCTGGCACACGGGTGAGCCCACACGTCCAGGTTCTCCCTCCCCACCAGGCCTTCCGCAGGACAGTGGGGACTAGCGGGTGAAGCCACCTGGAGGCCAGGTCAGCCTCAGCCCAAGCTGGGGACCTCGGGGACCCCATGGACGCCACGGGAGAATCCCTCTGTGGACGGAAGGCGGTGCCAGCACCACGTGCAAGTGGAGAGGCACAGCCTGAGCGGGCCCCACGACCGCGTGGTGACAGCCGCCCTCTCCAGAGAAGCTCGTGGGCTCTGTCCCTTCAACCCTGAGCAAGCCTGGCATAGGGCAGGTGGGCTGCTTGGGGGACCTGATGGGGGAGTACCGGGGCCAGGTAGGAGCAGAGAGAGACAGCCCAACACAGTTTGCGCAGGACACGACTGGTGCCGAAGATGCCGGATCCCATGCTGCGGGGGCTGGGCAGGGTCCACAGCCATGGCGGTGCTGTGACCAAGGCAGGGCTTGTGCCCCAGCCCCACGGCTCCTGGACATGGGAGTGGGACTTCACCTGGACCAGTGAGACAGGCGCAGTGGGGCGGGACTCCCTGTGGTCGGAGCAGGCAGAGGCTTAGCTGTCCCAGCACCGACTCCCATGTCCCCACCCCATCCATCCTGGCTGAGGGAGCAGCACCACACCCTTCCTCCCAGCAGCCTCTGCCACCCTGGGCTCCCTGCTCAGTGCTGGATGGCGAGCTGGCCTGTCCCCTGCTCAGGGGGACACAGACGGGCAGGGCAGAGTGCCAGCTCTTGGGAGTGTGACTGTGGCCAGGCAGAACAGGCGCCTGGTGTGCACGAGCCTGTGACAAATGCCAGTGCTCAGGCAGACAGGGCCGGGGAAATGTCAGGGGACAGAAAAGGAAGAGAAAGGGGGAAGCTGCAGGGCCCGTGCCACGCCAGGCAGGGCCACATATGTTGTGTCTCTGAACCGAGCTGTGACCCTTGCATGACTATTTTTAGGCTCGCTGGGTTTTGCATTTTGTAGATAAGGAAGCGAATGTTCGGGCTGAGATGCCTGTCCCAGGTCCCTCGACAGGCAGTGGCAGAGCGGCAGGCCTTGGCCCGTGTGTCTGTTGCCCCAGATTTCTCCTGTGGCCTCGGGAAATTCATCATCCACCCGGGACAAAGGCCGCGCCATCGAGGCAGCTCTGCTGCAGCCCCACCCCCATAAATATATTTTTCAACAATGAGGTTTTCTCTGCAAGTTAGTGATTTTATGGCTCTCAGCAAAAATCTGTGACACCAGATGTTAAATGCAGCAGGAGAAAGTTATTTTCATCGCTGGTGAAGCCTTCCGTGGAGCACCGAGCCGGTTACATATCTGACTCCAGGCGGCGTGTGATCTGCTTTCTGCTCAAGGGGAGGAGCTGACAGGGGCTTTGGGGATGCGCATGGCCAAGGCCCTGGGCTCAGGGTTGACCCAAGCTGGTGGGTGACAGCCGATCGCAGCACCTGGCCCCTGGGCCTGGGCCTTTGGTCAAAATCCACTGTTGTCTGCGGAAAGCCATCCACACTGCAGAGGAGCATGAGCCCTGCTCCCACACACACCGCCGAGGGTCCATCTCCCAGGCTGACCCTCACGTGGCCTGGGCTTTGGGCCCAGCCTCTCGAGGCTTCTGTCTAGGGTGAGAGAAATGCGAACAGCGCACTGAGCTGACAGACGGGCTATGCTGCCTGGGATTTGAACTGCGTCTTGTGCTGGAGCATGCAGCAGTGTCATCTGCATTTCCCCAGGTGGCTGGAATGCAAGAAGGGGAGGTGGAGACAGGGTCTCAGCATCCCAGAGTTCCCTCCAGGCCCAGCAGTGCTGACCTTCATACACAGCCCTGACAATGGTCCATGTGACAGGACCAGCCCAAAGGCATGTCTGCACAGAGTCTTCTTAGGAACTGGAGCTGCTGGCACTGGGTCAGAGCACCGCAGGAAGGCTGCAGTAGGTGGGTGTGGTGCAGGACGCAGATGTGGAAGGCATGGGCTGCACCTGCTGCCTGGAAGCTGGTCTGGGGACAAGGCCACGCTGCCCTGTCTTTGCCCAACTTGTCCCTACAGACGCCCTCTCACCTTGCTGACCTGGGACTCCCAGTCCACTCAGCTATTTTTCATCAAGGCCAGGACCGCTGGCTGGGTCACATGGCACAGCTCCTGAGACCCTCGGGCTCCTTCCCTGGGCTGCATTGGCCTCAGGCTGCACTCAGGGGATCCGTAAGAAGCAGGAGAGCAGGGTCTCCTAGGGCCCAGCTTTGCTCAAGTGTGGGCCCTGTGTGGCCACGTGCCTCGCTGAGTCCAAGCACTGGGCATTCCTTCTGTAAATGTGGAGATGTGCTCCCGAAGCCAGGCAGCATGGGTATGGGCCGGACTCCTGCCGGGGCTTCCCAGCTTGGCCGCTCCCTTCATTCCCAGCATCCCTGGTCTCCCCAGGAAATGGGTAGAGGGTGAGATTCTGGGGTGCTGTGGGCCTGGTCAGAGAAGAGAGGCCATGTCCCCGCACTGAGGGGCTCACTCCATGGGCCAAGCAAAGCCAGGCCTTCTTGCCCGGGCTTCTCCTGCGGCACTCCGTGGTGGTCTCATTCCACAATGGCCCCTGCAAGGGGCACCTCTGTTGTCACACAGGGCCGTGCTATCTGATACTGCCAACCCATGACCCGCATCATGCTGTGAAGCACACAGCTTGGCCCTGCCCTCCTGTGATGATCCAAGTCGTGATGCTGCCCAACGCAGTGTGAGAAATGTCCACCCTGCACCTCCTGTGGTGAGGCTGGCAGGCTGAGTTGGGGCCACTTCCTCCTCCCAGCTGGGAAAGCTTTGTGGCCTGGCCCTGTCTCAGACTGGCAGTGAAGGGTGGAGAGGTCCTTGGTCATCTGCAGGTGAGTGGGTGGCAGGGCCAAGAGGAGGGCGAGACAGGTGCCACCAACACTTGGGAATGGAGTCTCCAGGTCAGGGTCTGGGGAGCCTCAGGAACCAGTGACAGCTGTTGGAGTCTAGAGGAGCAGGAGGGAAGTGTATGGTTTTGTGCATGTGTGTGCATGTATGTGAGTGTATGCACATATGTGCTTGTGTGTGTGTGGTGTGTCGCATGTTAATGTGTGGGCATGGTTGTGCTTTTGTGTGTGTGCACACACATGTCTGGGTTTGTGCACATGTGTGTTTGTACCTCCATGCACATGCATAGGTTGATGTGTTCTTTCTGTATGTTTGCATGTGCACACGTGCACATTTGTGGTGTGTGGGCACATGCGTAGCAATCTGTATGTGTTTGTGTGTTTATGCATGGGTTTATATGTGCATGTGCTTTTGCGGTGGGTGCAGGGTGCAGCCTGTGCATCCATGGCCCAGTGTGGTGTGCAGCAGGAGGATGGGCGGAGCCCTGGCTGGCGATGCGGGTGGCAGGGTCCTGCCCTGCGGAAGCCACGCCAGGTTGGCAAGGAATCCTATGTGCTAGAGGAGGATCGCAGGGCTGCAGTGAGCACTGGGGCCTCCGTGTCTGTTGCTGCTTCGCAGATGCGCCTCTGTCCTGCCACTTGGATTAAAGATCTTCTCATGGCACTGGAGTTTTCTGGTCTACCTCATGGTTTGCCTCAGAGCTGGTGACGTGTGGGGGGCGGGGAGGGTGCAGACCCTGCGTGCCAGGCCACAGCTGTCTCATTCCTCCTCTCTTCTGCTTGTGGCGAGAGAGGGCCCAGGATGCCCACGCCGGGCCTGTTGCTGACTTCTGTGGTGACAGCCCCACACCATGCAGGCACTTCCGTGAGTGCCACTGAACTTTCAGGAGCAGCAGAATGGGCACAGAGACTGCTCCTCTGCGGGTTTCTGACATCCTGCTCTTCTCACTGCTGCGAGCCCAGCAGCAGGGCAGTGCCCGGTGTCAACTTGCTGCTCAGTATAACGTGCACGTGAGGGTGACATCGCAGCCAGTGCAGCAGTGCACCAGCGTGTGGAGTGCATGGACAACACGACACTGGGCTGAACGCAGCATCGTAACAACATACGGAACCATGTATGAGCAAATAGGGACCTAACAGACTACTTGCGCTGGTCCAGCAGACTGTGTCCATGGCATGACAATCTGAGACACCTGAGCCACCTCTTGGAGACCTGTAGGGGTGGAAGACCCAGCTCTCGGTGCTTGGAGCAGGCTCCGGATGGAGCAAAGCCAGGACCCAGGGACACCGGGAGAAGCCAGCGCCCAGGAGGCTGTGGCTCCTCATCGTCCTGCAGTGAGACCAGGCTGAGGCTGCCCACATAAGCCATTGTCTGCGTGCCCAGCTCAGCAGGTGGGGAGTTTAAGGGCTCCCAGGCCCCCCTCCAGAGGTGAGCCTCTCTATTTGCTCAGGAGTGCTGCGGAGGCTTCTTGAGCTGCCGCCTCTCTCCTTTCCTTCTTTGGCTCCTCGTTCCTTCTGACCCAAGTCAAGAACGGAGACGTCAGCAGAGCGGAGTGGCGTCTGTTGAGCACCTGTTGGGTGCTGGGTGCTGTTCTACGTAGCAGGCCAGAATGGAGCAAAGTCAGCGGAAATGCTCGGGAAAGAAAGTGCAGCCGCCAGGCACAAGCGTGGGCTCGGAAGTGTGGCCCTTCCTCCTCCTCTGGCTTTTGGTGGAGCTATGCAGCCTGGGTGGAAGGTGAGGCGACTGGAAAAGGCGGCTGACGGCATGCTGTGGGGCGTCCAGGGCTGTAGGGTGGTCGCGGGGACAGAAGCAGGCCCTGAGGATGAGGGGTTGCAGTAAGGGACAGTGAGGAGGTGTGTGTGGGGGAGCACGGGGGCCCTAGGGAGGTGGTGGGAGGTGCAGGACCCCGGGGCGTGCACAGCTGTGAACACAGGGGCTGCTGTTGCATGCACTACTGTGTGCGCTGTTTGTTACATGCACCGTCCTGTGCACCGCTGTGCACACAATCATACATGCGGTCACAAGTGCCGTTGTACGCACTGCTGTGTGCACTGTTGTACACACTGTCATATGCTCTGGCTCTTCTCAAAGTTGTTTTTCCTAGGCGGTGACTTTAGCTTTCATCTTCACCTTGTGCTGAGGGGACAAAGCCCCAAGGGAAGCAGCTCACCAGGTCCCCAGGCAGTGACTTCCCGGCTGAGTCCCGGGAGCCTCCCCTGTCCCTTCCAGGAGCTGCTCCTTTGTGCCCGCTGTCCTCTCAGGGTGGAAATGCCGTCCTTCCCAGCAGAGGGTCCCTTCGTGGGTGCAGTGCCTCTCCTGGGGCTGGGGTCTTGTTGGCTGCAGGCAGGAGAGCCTGAGGACGCTGGGCTCCCAGCCCTGTCCTGACGAGTGGCTCTGGCAGTTTGCCTGATGGAACAGAAGCACATCATCCCACAGGTCTACAGCTGGAAGCCCAGACTGAGGGCTGGCAGGGCCGCAATACTTCTGACACCCATGGGGTGAGTCCTTCCCCGAAACCTGATGGCCGGTGCCTTCCTGGGAGCCCCAGGTTCTTGGCCTGCAGCTGTGCCTCTCCGTCCCCACCCATGTCTTCACAGTGTCGCTCGTGTGACATATCTTCTTAGGAGATGCTGGTCCTACTGGGCTGGTATGGGCTCCAGGTCTCTCTGCCTCTCTGTGGTGCTGGGCAAACCCAGGTTGTGGCACATGCCTGGCACAGCTGCACCAGGGAGCGCTCCACCCTGCTGTAGCTCTGCAGAACTCATCGGAGCCTAATTATGCCTGCAAACTCCCCATTTCCAGAAAGGCCGCGTGAGCAGGCCGTGGCTTGGGACCTCAACGGTCTTTCTGTGGTTTATAAGTCTGCCTGCAGCGAAGCACCGTGGCCTCCGTTTGTCCGCTGGCTGGAACACAGCTGTTCTGAGCTGGTCACTCCCACATCTCCTTGCTTTCCTCTAAATTCTGTGTTCTTTCTTATTTTCTTTTGCTCACTCACGTCACGGTTGGGACTCTCCGCCTCCCCCGTGGTGGTGCTGGGTCTCTGGCAGCTTCCAGCCCTACCTGTGCCAGTCATGCTGTTCACCTTTGCCTTGCTCCACTCCTGTGGCAGGGCAGATGGTCTTGCTGTCCCCACGCCTCTTGCAGAGGATGTGTAGCCGGGTCTCCAGCCCTTGCTCCTGACACTCGGCTGCCCCAGGGTGAGGCTTCAATCAGCAGGTGGCAACAGTCAGCCACTCTCCCTGGGCAGATGATGTGCATGCATCTCAGATGCCACCTGCCCTGGAATGCCGTGACTGCCTGCCATCCGCCATCGGTGCTGGTGAGGCCCTCTGTGGTGCTGACTCACACCTAGGCCTTTCTTTTGGAGGGCTGGGTTCTCTCCGAGGTAACCTTGCCTTTCTCTCTGAGTCAGCTTTGGTGAATATGCGAGTTGGTAAGCCGCGAGGTAGCTGATGAGGAGACGCAGAGGCCCAGGGAAGACCTAGTGGCTCTGCAGCCGCCGCCGTCTCCCCTCTCCCACTCCCAGCTCCTCCCGGCCTGCAGGCTAGGGAGCTGGCTCGGTCCACATCAGCTCTCGAGCCTGGCGAATTCTTCTCCTCCAACTTATCTCCCCAGTGGCAGCAGCTGTGGAGCAGGGATGCACACGTAGACTCCTGGCTTCTCTGTCGGTGGGAGTTACAGCTCATGGTTCTGAGCTTCAGCGGCGAATTGCTATTCCCTGTCTGAGAGTTCTAGGTTGGGTGGTGTCTTTAGGGTGATGTGCCCAGGGAACTCTGTTTTGCGGCAGGGAAACTGAGGAAGCTGCATGTTTCACAAGGACAAGGTGGCCAAGCTGGAGCTAAGACAGCTCTGCCTGTGAGGCGCCACCAGCTGCTCTCCCACACGCAGATTGGGACCATCCTACCGGGAGTGCACACCGCCCACCCATGCACCCACCCTCCAGGCTGGCCTGCTCCTCCTTTTCCAGTTGTCAGAGCAAGCATCTCTGGCAAGCCTGCCCACCTCTGGGCCTTCTGCGTGCTGTCCCCACAGTCCAGGATAACCCTGGCCTGCCTGAACCCAGAGGAAGCCACTGTCCTTTCAGTCTCAGAGGGGCTGTCACCTCCAGTAAGCAGCTCCCTGGAGCACTGCCGTCTAAGCAGTGCACATGAGCTGCCTTCCCTGACATGTTTCCCTTTGTGAAAGGCCTGGCTCCCCCTAAATGACCAGCCGGCTCTCTGACAGCTGGGCCGCCTGGGCCAGGCACACAGCGGATGCTGAAGAACTGGGAGAGCATCATGTACTAGTTGGGGTCACCAGTGTCCCCATTCCCTGGGTCAACAGAATAAGAAGGAAGCCATTACCACCTCTATTGACCACAAATCCTGTTTCTTCCATTCTATCTCAAGGAAAGAGAGCAAAGCTAATTTTACCAGTGCTCTGATAGCAGGGGTCCCTGGGAAATTCCCGATTTCATACCACATCACACGGTTAAGTGAAGATGTTGGAGACCCTCATCCTGGATCAGGCTTCCCAACACTTGCATGGCATTTGGACCAGAACAGGAAGCAGTACGTTCCCATTTACATCACCATTTAATTAATTAATTGATTAATTTTATTTTTCAGGGAAGGGTCTACAGGGTGTTCAGGGTTTCAGGGTCTCACTACTAGATCAGACTCGTAGTGATCCGCCTGTTTACAGCCTCCCAAGAGGTGGGATTACAGGTGCGCGCCACCACGCCCAGTCTCAGTTGCCGTCTCAGTGTGCCCTGGGTGCAGGGTGACACGGCAGGCCCAAGGATAGAATCCCTGGCCCCTGCACCTACTTGCAGGTGCTTTGATCTGTTGACCTATGTGGCTGGCACTTGCATCACCATTTAATCTAATTGTCTCTAGGTTAGCTTTCACGTAGGCCGTCAAATAAGACATTGCTCACTTCCTTGGGAAACTGCAGATGACTCCCACAGCACTATTGTTTAGAAGCCTGAGATTTTTCCGCCTTCTCCGCAACTGTACTCTCTGGCTAATGCAGGAACTTGGAGGAATTCCCTGGCAGAGAAGTTAAGAGGGTCTCACCCGTGCACTTACAGTTGTGTTTCGGGACTCTGAGAGCTCAGCGAGGCCTGTCACGTCACAGGCACGGAGTCCCTCCCTTCTTGACTGAGGACACTGAGGCCCAGATGGGTCCTGAGCAGCTGCCATGGGGACAGTGGAGGGGCGGACTCAGCCCTGCCCTCCAGGCACTGGGTCCAGAGCGGAAGGCACGAGTGGTGGCCCCTGGACCTCACCGTGACCCCAGCCATGCACACTGTGCAGAGGCAGTTTTTTCTTTTTAAATAGATCCCCAGGTAGGTGATGCTGGAACTGAGTTCCAAGGAGCAGAAAGCACCTCACCAGATGGGGTGGAGGAGGAGAGACAGAGGGCAACACAGTGCTGGGGAGCCCAAGGAGCACCTGACCTCTGCCCACTGCCACCCCACTCCCCATGTCCCAGGGGCTGCCCCCAAGTTCTCTGGGACTGCCCCTCACCTGCTGGCCTTAGGAGATGAGAAGGTGAGCAGAGCTGGGGTCCCTACGGTCTGCTCTAGACTCAGCCTTCTGTACAGGCCTCCTGTGCTGGCCCCACCATGGCCTCCTGCCCTCTATTGTAGGCGGCACTTGTGAACGCCTGTGTTCCCCACCTGTCCCCTGCAGGGCCTCCGGACTCCTATGTTAAGACTTCTGTGGACATAGCGCAGATGAAAGGATGTTGACAGCGTGCCTCAATGGCAGCAGCTGGAGGCCCCGGAGCCAGTGACTTAGGCAGGACAAGCTGTCGGGGCAGCCAGCCTGGCCCGGCAAGCAGGAGGGCCAGGGCGCAGGGCCAAAGCCCAGCAATAGCTTCCCTCCACTCTTTTGCCGCTCCTTGAGCCCTCATGTGGGAGAGCTCAAATCACAACTGGGACGAGCAAGCTCCAGGGAGAAGGGCAGGTTGGGGAGACCCCCGCACTTAGCCGATGCCCACGTGTGGAGGCCGCATCCGGTCCAGCGCTTGGGACGTCAGATGTTGGACGCTGATAGACCTGGTGTGAGCTCTAGGATGACGAGGCACTGCCTAACACCTGTCAGAAAGTCCTAGGACTGGATTTCTAGGAACAAGTGACCGGCGCGGCATGTGGAATGCCTGTAACTGTGCTCAGGCTCACAGCCCCGGGGGCCTTTCTCCTGTGTTCAATTAACTGGTTTTATAGTTTTAGGAAATACTGCACACAAAAATTTTATCGTACTTACAAGTTGCCTCTTTTACTACTGAACTTATTTGACTGTGAAATACTTTTCTAAAGGCTAGTGCCAGTGGAATTCTTGCTCCTTGCAACACACCTGCTGCCTTTAATAACAAATGCACGAGTAAATCACACAAATAAAAGTTTTTCTCTAGGGAAGGCATTAGAACAGCTGCTTGGTGACAGGCAGGCCAGGAGACCTCACCCAAAGCACCCCGTTGGCCCACTTGTGCCTCGGTGACGAGTCACCACGTGTGAGCCCACACTTCCCCAGAGGATGCCACCCTGACCCGCCGCAGCCTGCTGCGCTCTTGGTGTGTCCTGGGCTCCGGGGCCCATACGGGTTGGGCAGAGGCCAAGGGCCAGGAGAGGGCCTAACACAAGCATGCGCGTTTGCCCACTGCACTCGGCACTGCGGAGAAGTGGGTTGGGCTTCTCATCAGGAAACCGTGCTATGCCTAGGCTCTGAAAGGCTTGCTGGGATTGTAGCCGTGGAGCAATAGTGAAAGCTTGGAAGAAGTACATAAAAAGCCTGGCTTTGCGTCCACCCCACAGTGACGGAGGGCAACCAGGCCTCCCAGCACCTCAGACTCCGCCCTTCGTGATCATATCCACAAGGAGCACCGCTTTGCTGCTTGTGGGTGCTGGCAGAGACACGGAACGGAGGCGGGAGCGTGGAGCTGCCCGTTCTGGCTGGTGACAACGTTTAGAAGGCAGTGGTCAGCTAGTCCCTGGTGTCCTCACACTTCTGCCGTTCCCTCAGAGTCCAAGGATCCCTGAAGACTCTCGCGTGGGTGCCTGTGCCTCAGTGGAGGCTGAGGAGCTATGAGGGAGCCACCTGGCATTCCCCAGAGCACAGCTTTGGGGCCGCTTGGCTTCCCACTGGGAACACTGCAAGCGCTGGGGAACACAGGCCAGGCCAGGCCTCCCTCCCTCCCTCCCTCCCTTCGGGCTGCGCGCTGCCTGTGTGGAGCTGGCTGCGCCGTCACTGCACGTCCACCCAGCAGTGGGGCATGTCAGGACACCACGCCCACACAGGCCAGGCTGTGGTCTGCTCCACTCAGCCCTGAGCCGTCTCTCACCAGTCTCCGCGCGGACGGCCATCCCTGTAGGACGGTGAGGGCCCATGGTCCTGACCCCCCACCCCGGCCCACCACCTTCGGCCGGCAGTCACAGTCACTCCCTGCCACTCCCAAGCACAGCAGGACCCAGAAGTGCTCTCAGGTGCTGGCGAGCTCTGCCTTCCACACCCCTGTCTGACTACCCACGCCTTCTCCCGGCTGGGCCTGGAGGGACGGTGGACGTTTTCGGGCACCCCAGCCACCCAGGAAGGGCTCGGTGCTTGGACTGGACCTCGCAGCCCAGGAGGCAGCAGCCCTGCCCCACTCTCCACCCCAAAGGGTCAAGGGTGTGGAGCTGAGTTTGCTTTTGGGTGCCAACAGCAACCACACTGGCTTTATTTTCACCCATCTTTGCTTCATGGTTGAGCAGGACACTTGCTGTCCTTCACCTTAGCTGGGTGACCCTAGGAAGGGCTTCAGCCCGGGACCCTGACCGTGAGGAGGCTGGCAAGTGTGGCCTGGGAGGCTGCGCCTGGATGGTGGGGAGAATGAGTGCCGCAGCCGTCCCAGGGCAGTGCCAGGCGCAGGGAGGGCAGGAGGCCTCGCCCTGCCACCAGCTCTGCAGCACAGCCTGCGCGGGGTACGGCGGCGAGAGCTAGAGCTTCCCTCAGGAGGCAGCGGCATCCTGAGAGCCGCGTGCGCTTGGTCATTGCTGGTGTGGGTGAGAGGCAGGCAGGTGGCGCGGGACTCCGCACTCCTGGGCCGACTCTCTCGTCCCCAGGCCTGAGCTGCGGTGGGAACCATCCGGACCTCGCAGTGCGGGCCCCCTAAATCCCTACATGCACCTTTCTACGGGCAGGAAAGACTGCGCACAGCTGCAGCGGAGCCGACTGTTGTCGCCTTGTCTTTTCTAAATAGCTAGTTGAATGTAGACAGGAAGTCTCAGACTTTTTTTTTGTGCCACAGAAAGGAAAATAAAAAAGAACAAAAGGAGAAAGAAGCCCGCCCTCTGGAGACTCTGGCAGGTCAGCATAGCCTGGGCAGTCTTCGGACCAGGAAAGCGGACTGGGGCCCGCCCGGCAGCCAGAGGGAGCGCGGCCACCAGCGGCTTCGGTTCAGAAACCGGCGCTTTGTCCCACTCTTCCACGCCTTCTGTTTCTAAAGGGAAGTAAGAAAACCCCACAAAAGACAGCCGGGCGGATGTCATGGAAGGACCTGGGTCAGGAAGAGAGAGGCTTTAACCCCTTCTAGCCTTCCTGCACTGCCCTACGCGGCCAGACACTGCCTGGTCCCCGCCAAGTCACGCACAGCGCCCAGGGGCGACTGCGAACACCCGGCCCACCACCCAGGCTGCCAAGGAGCCAGATGCCGGGCTTTAAAAATATCTTCCTGTGCTTGGCATCTGCAGGCGCAGGAAGGAGCGGCCAGGGCCAGGATGTGAGGACAGCCTCACCACACAGGCGGCCATGGCCTGTCAGATAGCCCCCGGCATATGGCGAGGGACATCTGCCCAGGCGCCAGCGCCGCCGCAGGCAGGAGGGGCTGGAGGAGCGGCGCTGCGAGGATGCAGGCGGGGCGGAGCTCCCAGGGCTGAGCTCCGAGGGCGGGCCTCGCTGTCCTCACCAAGGGATCTGGTCCGATCCGCAGCCCGAGGCCTTGGCGCGCAAGGGCGGGCGGGGGTGGGGGTGAAGGGTCGGGGGAGGGGAAAGCAGGGGCGGGGCGGCCCAATCGCCCGCCCAGCGCAGTCCTCACTGGAGGTGAAGCGGGAAGCAGCCCCTGGCTTGCCTGGAGGCCCCGGAAGAGATCTGGTGATCTCTGCTCCTCTGCCCACCTGGCACCGATGAAATTCCCCGGCACGGGCTTAGCAGTTCACAGCCCTGTCTGGCGGCCACAGATGCAGCCCCTCCCCCAGGAGAACAGCAGTGGTTCATGCTGCTGTCGGCTTCTTCCCAAGGGGCAGCCCGGGTTGCAGCACACACTCAGGGGCCCAGAAGGCAGTGCCTTCCTCAGCAGCCCATCCTCAGAGCCACTCCCCCCTGGGCCTCACCTGCAGCGCCAAGCAGTGGGTTTGGTCTCCCCCCTTCCCGGCTGGGTGATGGCGCTGCGCCCTTCCCACTTCGACCAGCCTGTCTGTGAACATACGCATCCATCCTCAGGGCCTCAGGTAGCTGGGGTCCCCGTCCTGCTCCTGGGCAAATATCTCTGCAAGCGGAGGATGCTGGGAAGCTGTCCCTGCCCTTCCGCCGCCCAGCACTGTCCTTCTTCCCTGCAGTACACCACCGTTGCTCAGCTAGCTCTAAACCCAGTGGCCTCAGCCCGCCTCAGTGTCTCTGGCCCTGGGTCCATGCACCTCTGGCCACAGCACTGGGCAACTCTGGCAGCCCTGCCACTCAGAGGCTGGGGTGGATCTGAGGGTGGCCGGGATCTGCTGGACCCAGCGATGGTGCAGCCTGCGGGGACTTTCTCCTGAGCTAAGAGCAGGGAAGTGACCCAGGCCTCAAGGTTCCAGGAAAGGCAGATAAGGAAACCTAGGCGCTGTGAGGTACTAGATGGGCCATGACGGGAGGCAGTGAGATAGTTGGACTTCCTTCTTTCTAGAAGGGGCATTAAGAGGTGTATTATATAACATTTTATAGTACACACTCCAGAGTGTGGCTTCCGGGAAAAGGTCTGTGACAGCGTAGAGCTGGACTTGGTGTGCTTCTGGTGCTGGAATTTGTGTACCTGAGGGCAGTCCCATCCTGGCCTTTTCTGTCCTTAAGCTGGGTGATCTAAGCTGTTTCGCCTGAAAACCTTCTTTGACTGCTGCGCTCTGTCCCCGCTCCTCAGGACGAGTCCTGCTCTTTGTTAACCAGCTAAGCTAAGGTCTGCCCTGAGCCTGTCTTTGAGATGCTGGGGTGTGACACGCCCGGTGGAGAAGCAGCGTTGGCTCAGGGACTTGGGGGCCAGGGTGGATTTTCAGCCCTCCACAGAGAGTGTGTTCTCATGGGAGACAGTGTGAGCTGCACCTGCTTTCCTCTGGGCAGCTGGCCCTGGGGTTGGCACCGTGAGGGCCAGTGGCTGCTCTTTCCACAGAGGCACCTGGGCTTGAGGACACAACCTCTGCATCCAGCCACAAGAGCTCGTTGGAACAAGTAGCGTGCCCTGCTTCTCCGTGTCCCCATCAATGGCCAGTGATTCCTCTTCCAGGTCTCTGAGCCCAGGCTGGGCCCCAGTACCCCAAGGTGGGGACCTCTGTGCTCCCTGAAGTTACCCTGGACTCTGGCCCAGCACCTGGCTGGGTGGGACAAACCTCTTGGGCTCCCTAAGGCATCTGAAAATAGGTGGCCCTCCTGTCTCAGCCTCCCAGAGTGGGAGATGAGGAATCGCCCAGCACCTCCCAGGTAGAGGAGAGTTTCAGCATCTTGGAATCATAATTTCTATGTTTAGCAGTTAAAAATGCTCAGCCGTGCCCAGGGAAGTCCTCAGAAGCCACACTGAGTGACCTTGCTTATGTCTGGGCTGGCAGTGAGACTGCAGCAGCCCCTTGGTTCTGCCCCCTCTGCCGGGGCTCAGAAGGGCTGAGCGTGCTCCTGTTACCCGGCCTGAGAAGACGCCCTTGGGTGGGGCAGAGCGCACACTGCCGGCCTCCCCTCGGGAGATGCTTGCGGTGCCTGCAGACTTCCATGTGGCCAGCCAGGCGCCGAATGGACATGGCCCCACTGGAGGGCTCGTCTCTTGCTCTCAACGGGCTCTGCGCTCACCCGTCCTGTTAGTTACTTAATAATTTCCTTTAATTAACTCCCTTCATTAATTTGTAAATCATAACTAAGAAGGAAAATGGAGCTCTCTGAAGGACACAGGAAACAATATCTATCGCATATTTCAGGAAGCACATTATTAACTCAAAGCACCCATGAACCCCTCATGGAAGCCAAATTGCTTTGCTTGGAGGCAGGCAGTGTAACCCTTATTTTGTGATGTATTTTTACTAGGTTTGAAAAAAATGAAGCAAAACCCACACTCAGCGTTAGTGGTCTTCCATACTGAGCTCATGTGTATGACCAGTCTGGTCTATGCACATACAGGATATTTATATTATTGTTTGGGCTGTTAGATTACTGATTTTTCTAAGAGCTCAGAAGTAAATCTGAACAATTTCTGTGAGTGTATTTTGTATTCAAAGTGCAACGCAGAGAAAGGTGAATGAAGCACAAAGGGCCAGTAAGCTTAGCCCGTGGACCCGTTAGCCTTGAAGGCCACAGCCTGCACCTGCACCTGCGCCTGCGCCTGCACCTGCAGTCACCTCTGCTACCTGTAATCATGGCGCTGACTGCGAGAGGCTGTGCTGAGTGCAGTGTTTCCGGAATTCGGACTTTAACCTAAATAGTACTAGCAAGTCCCATGAGCTCCCAGGCAGTGTTCCACCGGCTGGTGGTCCATATGCTGGCCACACTGTCACCACCATGTTCAGTTGCCTGAGAGCTGGCCACAGCTGACCCAGGGAGTTAATTACAGATGTGCGTGCAGCCATGGGCTCTTGGTACCTTCCATGGCACACAACGCCAGGGAATTCACACAGCCATGTGTGTGTTGCTGCAGGTCTGTCACTGTTGTTCGTTACCATTGTTACTTGGAAGTGGAAACGTCTCACTCTCTTGCCCCCATCTGTACAAGGTGGAGCCTATCTGTAAACTCATACTCTGGGAGGCTAAGATAGGAGGATCACCAGCTTGGGCCGTGCCTGGGCAACTCTGCAAGTTACTATGACCCTATCACAAACAATGAAAAAAAAAAAAAAAGAAAAGAAAAAAGAAAAAGAAAAGAAAGGAGAAAGGCCAGGGCGGTAGCTCGGTGCGGAGGCCCTGGCCCAGCCCCCAGAACCACAATGATTGCTGGAAGAGTAACTTGAGATCCGGAGTCAAGCTGTTAGCAGAAAGCCAACAAAGGGCCCGCAGATGTTACCACTTCCACTACTTATCAGCA
Organism: Capromys pilorides; assembly: GCA_004027915.1. Taxonomy (NCBI): domain Eukaryota; kingdom Metazoa; phylum Chordata; class Mammalia; order Rodentia; family Capromyidae; genus Capromys; species Capromys pilorides. Next base: position 42,121 of record PVKN010000416.1, on the reverse strand, counting down.
CCACCAGAATTTGAGGGAGGCCTGTGTTCAAAGCAAAGCTCTGAAATAAAGATGATACCAAGCCCAATTCGCTTGCAGTTACTACTTGTACTGCCCATGTCAGTGTTGGAGTAATGGCTGAATGGGAAGTAAATATTATCAGGTATCAATTACAAAATAACAGTGAGCCAATAAACTAGCAACACATACCCACTGCCCAATATCCGAAGCCAGGCGACCATGACACCTGGTCCAGTTCTGAAAAGCCAAGTCCTCCTTTCCCCTCGGGCTGGGGTGGCCTCCGAGTTGGGCTGTGCGGGATGGGAGACTGACTAGCACCCCGCGTCAAGGCTGCCAGGTTTGCAAGGAGCAGGTCTGCTGTGCCCACCCGGGTCTGGGCCCTGCGGTGTTCTGTGGCATCGTTTTGCGGTGCTCTCCTGTGTGCCTTTGGAATTACTTCTTCACAGAATCACCTTTACCCCACATTGCAAATTTCTCAAAGAAACTGGCAGAGAAAAGTGAGATTTTCAGAATCAAAATGGAATCGCCCCTGTCAAGCCCACAGAAGCAAGCGGAGGTGGAGACTACGCAGGAAGGGATGCTGGGTTACCACAGAAAACTGCCCAGCACACTGGCCCAGCCCTCTCTGCTCATCCCAGGGTCGCTGTTTCACAGTACCTTGGATAGCCACCTCCCTTTGCTTTTAAGAGCTCCTTGTCTCAACCTCCTTGAAGGAGCCACGGTTTATTGCGGTCTACGTTCCCCGTGACACTTGGCCGCTCAGCAGCACCCCCGGGGGTGCCCTGGTTTCTCCTCTGAAGCTGGCAGGGTGGAGGTGACCACCTATCGGGACCATGGGCCCACCCAGTGCTTGCTGAGCATTTCTTGGGAGCCAACTGAAAAAGAGTCCTGGAGTGTTTTGTTTTGTTTTCTTTTTTCTTTTTTCAACAGCTCAGCACATGTCTCCCTCATCAGTAATATTTATTAAGTAATGGCATACGCTGTCCGCATCACAGAATATTCATTGAGAAACAAATGTGTGCAGAAGATTTGGCGAGGGACCTTGGGTCCCGTCCTTTCCGAGGCCCTGCCTGTGCACCTTGCGTCTGATGCCGTTCCTGCCTGGGAGTGCCCTACCAGCTGAAAGCCATCCTTGTCGCGGCCCTCGCAGCCTGATGACATCAGGCCCTGCAGTCCTGCTGGGGGCCAGAAGTGCCCCCTGGAGGACAGGCTTCCCTGACCTTCCTAGATTTCGCTCCCCTTGGTGGAAGGCTTGCGCTGAATTACTTGCATGTCTATCAGGGCATCCCAGGCACAGCTGAAAAACGATTAAGTTAAAGAACAATTTTCATGGCCATGGGCTGATTCTGCCTCATGCTGAAGCAGCTGCGAAGCTGTCTCTGTCAGAGTTGGAATGCAACCTTGGCGCCTCAAATGTTCACTTCTCCAAACAAAAAGAAACAGCGCCCCTTTCTTTCCTTGGCTCAGGTATAGGCCCGTTGAGGGCAGTCTGCTGGTCACTGGCTGTTTCTCGCAGCCCAGCTCTGCTTGGGGCTCAGGGTGCCCAGTGGTGTGAAGGATAAACGAGGCTGTGTAGATGAGGGGGCCTGGTGACAGGGCCTGTGGGGGACATTGAGGGGTCCTCTCTACTAGGACAGTTGTGCTTATTATTATGGCCAAGTGACACTGTTGAAAAATCTTGGCAAAAATTAGAAGTGAAAAGGCATGAAGAGGAGCTGAGGACACAGTTCAGAGGTACAAGCACCCACCTGGCAAGCACAGGTCCCAAGTTCGATTCCCGGCCCCACGTGCCATGCTGGGCCCGGAACCCGGCATGGTGGTGGGGGCATGATGGTGCACCCCTGTAATCCCACCGCTTGGGAGGTAGAGATAGGGTATCACTTCGAGTTCAAGATCAGCCTGGGGGCTACAAAAGTGAGTGCAAGGCCAGCTGAACTACAGAGCAAGACTGCCTGGGGAAAAAGCATGAGTGTGTAGTGAAAGAAAGTTACAGCCATTTGTGGGCCTGAGCTGGTCTCTCTCTGGGAGAGCCTCCTGAGGGCAGGTGTGGAGTCTGAGGTGAGCCTTTGTTTAGCAAGGAACTTGGCGAGAGGAGGGGCTGTGACGCAGCCAGAGGCGCCATGGGTATGCTAATGGTACCCTGGTGTGCTGGTGACCAGAAGTGGCTTGGGTCCTCCTCAAGCCAGCTCACACAGACCACATGGCATCCTGGGACTCTCTCTCGGGTCATGCTGGGAGGTCTAGGTCAACAGTAGGCTTCAGTCTTCTGAGGCTACAGAATGCAGAGGCCAGGCCCTGGCTTCAGTTGAGGCTGCAGGGCGGCAGAGAAGAAAGCAAGGCCCATGGACGTCAGTGAGTGAGATCAGGGCAGGGAGAATCCACGCTGGAGGTGAGGAGGCCTCCCTGAGAGACTTCTAGCAGGCCACAGCCGACCGCAGCCGGCTCTGGCCCACAGTTCAGCCTGGGCTGAACGGCACTGCTAATGGGAAGTTGGCCCTGCCCCAGGCCCCGATGGAAAGCGGCTGTTGGCGCTTGTGAAAGTCCTCGGTCCAGGCCATTTTTCCACAAAGAGAAATTCACCGCCCTAGAGAAATGCCAGCGCCTGTTCCCAGTGCCAAACTCGAGGAAAATCAAGTCATGAGACTCTCTCTCCCCTGCCTGGGTGAAATGACAGATAGCAAAAGAGCTTTCAGTTTCCTCTACCCCCCAAAAGTCTGCCAGAGATATAAATATTTAAAAACAGGAGCGAGACGGAGAGGGCTCGCTTTCACCGCGTCGTCGCTGGCAGGCGGGCGATCCACCCCCAGATATCATTTCATCCGTGTAATGGAATGGCAGTTCTAGGTCGCACACCCCAGCTTCTGGTGTGCCGAGCGGGACAGCGACTGTGACCCTCGCAGACTATTTCTGTAGTCTGCAACAGACATAGGCCCTGGTTGCTAATGCCAGATTGCATGGAGCTGGGGGGCTTTGCCATTTTTCTTTCTGTCTTTCTTTTCTTTGCTGTTTCCTTATTTTTGTCTCCTACTAAGACGTACTGTCTCTGATTTCCAGTGCGTGACCCCCTTCCTTTGTTGTGCAGAGATGTTTTTTCACTTATTTTTAAAATTTTAAAAATTGTCCTCAAGCTGATGAAGTGAGAAGCATTATGCATGCCTTTGTTTCCCTCATGTGGCTGCTGTCCCTGAACTCTGGATTCACCCCTGCGCCCCACCCCAGTGGATTTGAACCTCCACAAAATTAAATAGGTTTGAGCGTCGTGGATGACCTTCACAATCTAGGCCTTCATAATTTTAGGTGGATTAGAGGGACTAATGAGGATTTTGAAACAGGCTTTGGACTAAAGCACTCCTCATGTAAATCCCTAAAAACCCCATAACTTTAAAGCACAATTAACTAATCCTGATTCTCACCCTAGCATATCTGACTCATTTTGTGTCCTTTTATTCGATTTCTTTCTAACAACACAACAGCAGCAACAACAGCACCGGCCGCAACAACAATGGCAGCAGCAGCAGCAGCAAAGACAACGGCAGGGTGGACGTTCTCCCCATTTCTCACTGGGCCTTTGGTCTTTTCCTCCTACTTCCCCTCCTCTCTTAGTGTTGCTTTGAACTGTACTGTCTTGGTGTCCCTTTCAGTGGGGTCCAGGACTTACAGAGTTAACAGGTGCCTGGTGGGGGGACCCACTTGCTCGAGGAGCCCAGCGTCACCTCTCCCTGGCAATTACACCGCTAATGGCTGGATCCCAAGCAAAGTGGCAAAGAATATCTCTTCTCACGTTCCCAACTCACAGTGCATTCCCAAATACCAGATGGTGTTTTTGGAATCCATTTCACTATGTTTGATACGACAATGCTTTTGTATAATGTTAAATTATATATAACTATGGCAAATAGCTGAGATGGGAGGGACAGAGGAGCAGAAAAAGAGTCCCAAGAAGGAGGGCTGGAAAGGACGGACCTGGACCTTCACCTGCCCTGAGCCCTCTGACGCCCCTGGACTTCTGTGCACTGGAAGAGGCTGGGCAGGGAGTGGGTTTGAGCGTGCAAGTGGAGAGACGGGGCTGGCAGATTGGCAGGAGCTGTGTGGGGAGGGCGGTGGACCCGGGAGCCTCACCTCTAGAGCTCAGCATGCGTGGGGGAAAGCATATGGCTGCTTCCGGGGCATCTCTGTTCAATGGCTCACCAACCCAGGAGCTGCCCCTCTGGAAACCCGTGCGTTTTTATTCTTCTTTGAGGGATAAGCAATGGGATTACCAGACTGCAAGCCCCTCCGGGCCTCAGGAGCCCACAGAGACAGGGAGGAAGCAAACCTCCAGCGCAGGACAAAGGCTCAGTGCGAGTGTCCTAGGCCTTTCCCGCTGGACCCACAGGGCTGAGCTGATTTCCCAAGGAGAGACGGGCCTGGACAGCCCTTGCGTGCACCCAAAGCTGGTGGCCGCACCCAGGCCTGCTGTGCGCCCCAGCTGGCCAGGTCTGACACATCTCCTTCTCAGCGCTTGGCTGGGTGACAATCTGCACCTCAGTGTCCTCTCTCCCAGCCTCCAGGCAGGCCTTATCTGCCCACTGCAGGACTTATGAGCTCAGCCCGAGCAAGTGTGTTCCAGCCAGGTGATAAGCTGCTTAAAGTCATTCTTAAAACTGAAAACACTGGGACCCTCCAGTGCTGCTGCTGCAGTGGAGGATGGCAGGGCCACTTCAGACTGCGCAGGAAGATCATTTCCACCGTTGTCCCTCCCCCTCGTCCATCCCCTGGCCCACGCACCTCTTGCGTTCCACGTGGATGAGGCTCTGTTCTCCCACCCCATCCTTCCTGCCTCAGCCCCTCCCCTTCCTGATCCCAGCTTCTAAGGGCCCTGTCCCCCGGAAAGCTCCTGCAGCTCCAGTGACTGCTGCATAATTAACAATAACTTGTAGCCATGCAATTGAAGCGTCCGTTTAGCGGCAGCGATGCTAAGATGTATAGCCCATCTTTCTTTGTCATCTGAGAAAAGCGGCCCCATGTGGAGCTGCTGGTTGCTGAGTGACGCTTTGTTGTCCACACCAGACACGGAGCCAGCTGCACTGGCAGGTAGCCGGGTGCGGGGGAGCGCTGCCAAGCTGTGCTGTGCAAAGGGAGCTGTGCCAGGGGGCGAGCGGGCTTTGCGGGCGATGGCCTCTGACCCCAGCCAGCATGGGTCCCATATTCATCCCTTCCAGACAATTGCATCTTTCATTCCACCACAACCCGGGGCAGAAAGGGGCTGTTTGTGGCTGGGGCTGGTGAGCTTGTAAGTTCCCAGCAACGCAGTTCTTGCGATTGCCTCCCGTTTTGAGCAGTGACAGCGTTTCTCTCCAGCTGGGGTAGGAAGAGAGAAGCAATGAAACAGGAGAGAAGTGCAGAGCTGAGCTGTGGCGCAGCCAGTACATGGGATTCGGAGCGAGCAGGAGGGCTGAGGACGCCGCCTGCACACAGGCACGGCAGTCACAGGATGCAGCTCCCGCAGGCAGGCTGGGAGCTGCTCATGGCCCCAGGGCTGAGCCGCTCGGAACCAGGCGTCCACCATGCTGCTGAAGAACGCGGCTTCCTTCCACCAGCAATGCTTTTGTGCGGGCGACAGAGATTAATGAGAAACTAACAGCTTGTATTTGAATATGTCCTAGCAAGTTCACTTTTGTTCTTCTTTGAAAAACAGAGATCTCAGGACGACAGCTTTTATGTGTGTTTTAAAGTTATTCTACATTGGGACTCTGAAAGGAGCCCCAAGGCCCACGGAGGACCACCTCCAAGCCCGCGGCCTTTCCCAACCTTGCGCTCTGCCCTGCGGCCCCGCTGTGGGCAGAGGCCCAGCTGTAAGCCCTGCGTACCTACCGCAGCTGCGTGCCGTGGGGGCACCTAGGAAACGTCTGTCCTCACAGCCTCCCCCATGGACCTGTGGCACACTGCACAGAGACAGCTCTGGGGAGCCCTGCTGTTAGCTGCTTCTCCAAGCAAGCAAGGCCCTCTGGGCGGCGGCGGCAGCAGGCACCTCAGGGGCCTGGGCAGCACACCTGGCTGCAGGCTCTGGCTTTTCTCTTCACCCTGTCCCAGTCTGTGCTGCCTGCAGCTACAAACCTTGAGTTGGGCTTGGTCCTTCTGCGCTGCTCTGGACAGCACCAGGTGTCCTTCCCAGAGCAGGCCTCCGGCAAGGGGGTATGGGAGGGAGTGTCTCTGGGTTGGGGCCACCAGAAGGAGCAGAGGTGGCCCTCGGAGCTCCAAAAGTCCAGTGCTGGGTCTGGGTAGCAAGCTACACCACGGACCCGGGCTCTGCTGTGCGGGGACTCAGGCACAAGGCTACATGCCTGAGTCTGCCTGGGCCCCATGGGATGGCTGGATGGCTGAGCACAGGCCAGCTTCTATATCTTCTGTGCCCTCTCTGTTACCCAGGGAGGACCACAGCCACGGAGCAATTGTGACCATGCGCATTTGTGAAGTGCTTAACAACAGTGCTGGGCCTGTTTAAATATACATGCATTTCTTTAAAAAGCATGCTATGTCCTTAAAAACACACATTTCTTTTCAGGAAAATGTGCAAATTTATCTATCATCTATCTGTCTGTCTGTCTATCTGTCTGTCTGTCTTCTATCTATCTATCTATCTATCTATCTATCATCTTCTATCTATCATCTATCTATCTATCATCTATCATCTTCTATCATCTATCTATCTATCATCTATCTGTCTGTCTGTCTATCTATCTATCTATCTATCTATCTATCTATCTATCTATCTATCATCTATCATCTTCTATCTATCATCTATCTATCTATCTATCTATCTATCTATCTATCTATCTATCTATCTGTCATCATCACCTATCACCCATCCATCCACCTATCATCTATCTGCTGGAGTCATGCCTCTTCCGTATATTACCATAAGGAAAACCAGGAGCCTCCCCATGCGCTTCCAGACATGGGAGGCAGCAGCCACAGCAGCACAGCTGTGTGGGTTGTGCTCTGCCTGGCTAACGAGTGCGTGTGCAGAGCTCACTCTCGGATTAGGAGCAGCGGGCCCGGCAAGTGGAAGCCCAGGAGGGCTCCTTGTTTCACATTGGGCAGGAAAGGTTGCCGTCGACTTTTCTGAGGGAGGCTCCCACATATGGTGCATTGAGTGCATGAAATGTGGCAGTTGGATTCCTGTGTGTTTTTTAAAATTGTTATATAAACAAATGATTCCAAGCATATTTCTTCTTTGTGGATTTGTTTCTATTTTGCAGATTGTTTCCGGCATCAATAAACAGGATTGCACAAACGTGCCTATGACTATAAACCCAGTCACTCAGCAAGCGCTCCTCACACCAGCCACCCAGCGAAGCTTCTTGCGAGTTGCGACTGCAGCCCGCCAGCTCTGTCTCGGGCAGGACCAAGCTGGTATGCAACCTGTTCCCACGTCACACCCAGGGCCAGCACCAGGCTCCGGAGCATGGCACAGGGCTGCCCACTAGAGTGAGGCTGAGGAGGAGACCTCCCGAGGAAGCAGAATCCTCCTCAGCAAAGGACGCCGAGGTTACAGTGCAGGCCGCACAGCTCAGTGCGGGGCACGGCAGCAAGGGAGAGGAGCGGTGGTCAGGGGCTGGGGCCGAGGCAGATGGGGATCCATTGTCTGCTCTCGTTCTGTGAGGGGAGCAGACAGAGTCTCTCGCCTGTGAGGTCACCCTCTGCCAGCCCGACAGGACCCTCAGATGACAGGCGGGGACACAGGCCGGCGCCTCTACCCCACAGAAGCGACTGTCGCGGGTGCAGGAGGAGATTTCTAAACAGCCGCGATGGCCCCAGCAAGTGGGAAAACAATAGCCGTCATTCACTCAATTTTCCTGAGCTAAAAAAGGCAAGTGATAGCAACATATGCTCTAAATGTGACCCATGCAGTTTAGCTTAAAGGCAAAATAAGATGAAAGTCAGCTTTGCACACAGTTTAAATAGAAACATACGTGTCCACACGCTGTCTTCCCCTGTCCATATGTTCCCCTGCGGTGGGAAGACACCTTTCCCTCTGGGATCTGAGTCCCCCAGGAAGGGACACAGTGGGGCTGGGTGGCTGGTGGAGACCGACATCAGGGTTCACAAGCGGGGACCCTCAGCCTTGAACTCCAGGCACTGCCGCCTGCTCTGGGAAGGCAGGAGGGTCCTCGCTTTCCAAAACGTCGGTAGCAACGCAAGCGCAGCTGCTGGGTGGTCACAGTCAGTGACCACACCGTGCAAGGGTGCCTCCGTTCTGCGAGCTTCGTCACTCACTCCGAGCCAGCCTTTCCTTTAAGGCCTCTTTTGCCGAGAACTCGGAGTGCTGGCAAAGAGCTGCAAGTGCTGGGCAGCGAGCTCCTCAGCCGCGTGCTGTGCTGCAGGGTGAAGTCGGGCGGGCGGCTTAGAGCTGAAGCTGACCGCGCTCTTCCAGGATCCAGGTCGAGTGGCGGACCTGGCTGGTGCCGCTCCCCGTGGAGTCACCAGGACACCTAGAGTTCCATCAGGCTCTCAGCTGCCGCCTCTGCACCCAGTCTGGTGGCCCTGTGTCTTTGCAAATCAGGAGTCGCCTGCCACTGCCCTGTCCTGAAGTTGGGCTTCAGTTTGTGCCCCACCCCCTCCCCTTGGTCTGGATTTGGGGCAATGATTCTCTGGAAGGAGAGCTTTTAAAAAATTACACAAATGTTTTTGCTTTTCAGGTCCATGTAAAATAGAAAGTTTTCATGTGGCTGAAATCACATTAGTCAAATTTGTGGCCATGGGATAGATCAGTGGTCTCTTTCTGATGAGGGTCAGCCTGGTGCGGAATACGCAGAGCCTCATAGGGCAGGAAATCCTTGACATTTTATTTTTAGGAAGACCACCCAGAGTTGTTGGAGAAAAAAAACAAAGTAAAACATGAATTCTTCCTCCTTCCTCTGCCCAAAGCCAAAAGCCAAGACTGAAAAAGGAAAAACTCTCACACAAATAAAGGAACTAAACATGGACTTATCTAAGATTACAGGGGTGATAGCTACAGTTTGGGGTGTAGGTTGTGTACCAGACACTGCTGTGTATAAATCCATATGTTTGAACCTCACAAGCGACGGCATAGGACAGGCGGCAGGGAGTGTGCAGGAGAGGACTCAGAAGGACCTGACCGTCTCTTAGAAGAGATGCGAGTGAGAGAGGGGTGCTCCAGAGGCCACCAAGCCCTGGTTGAGACCTGTCCCCAGCAAGACAGGCAAAGGTCCTGTCTGGTCACCCAGGGCCTGGAGGCTAAAATGATAGTGGGATTCTAATTCGCAGCCCACTAGGACAACTGTCAAAGAAAAACAATACGTATAGTCAAACACTAGAGAAGAAGACCCAGTGGCCAGGAGGGGAGAAGAGGGACACCTGAGCTCAGAGCATGACCCCTAAGGGGCAGATACAGTAGTTTAGTGTGTATCTTAAAGCAGTTTTTAAAAAAGTATTTTCAAAGGCTGGGCAGCAGGTGGGAATGTGAAAGTGCCTGTCAGCTTGGGCAGGCTGGACTCTGGGGTACTTTAGAGAGCTGGCTGCTGCACTCCCAGGGTGAGAGGCCTTGTGCCTGCTCTGGGTTGGGCAGAGTGTCCCCAAGCCAGCTGGAGCAGCCAGGGACCTATGGGCTCCGGGTTCCTGGGCTCTGAATTCTGGGAACAGCAGCAAAGCTGGGCTGCAGGGCAGCGCGCTGTTCCCGAGCTCCCATCTGCCTTTTCACAGCTCCTGCCTGGAAGCCACAGCTTCTCTCCTGGGAGGACATGGAGGACCAGGCCAGTCCTGCAGGTTCCCATGAATGCATTAATGCAGGAATCCAGGTCTGATGCCTGGGAAGCTCCCACCACAGCACATGACTCTGATGGGGACCCTCAGGCTCCCAGGCCGCGAAGGGGAGGTCAGCTCTTGGGCTTGCGCTGTGGGGCCATGACCTTCTTCTTGTCCTTGTGCTGGCTGGCTTTTTACAGGTTAGTTTTCACACCTGCTTTTTCCACTGAGCTCCTGCCCTCCACCTGTGAAGGAGGCGTGCCAGAAGGAGGGTGCTGTTGGCTTCCTGAGACCAGAGACTGTGTCTTGGCTGCCGGTCAGCCGGCTGCCCGTCAGCCGGCTGCCCTGTGAGCCTGGATATCCTGGGTTTTCCACAAGTCCTTGCTGAGTGACTCCAGGGAATTGCTGGAGGTCACAGAGCACCAAGGGCAGGGCAGGATTCCCTGGCTTTACTCCATGGCAGCACCTGGGTAGACACAGCGGCTTTCGCTGCCAGGTGCCTCCTGGGCCCAGCGTACCCAGCCCATTAGACATAGGTCCACTCACTCTGGGGAGAGGGCACTCCGTTCTGCATGGACAGTGGTGCACAGCCTCCCCTGCTGAGCTCCCTGGCCTCCATCTCTGTCTCCCTTCGCCCCAGGTTTCTCCTCTCTGGTCCTGCTGGGCAGCCCCACCCCCCACCTGCCCAGCTTGTGCTGGGCCCCTCCGCACCTGCCAGCGTGAGTGGCAGGCCACTCTGGTTCTTATGAGGGCAGCGCACATTTCAGGCCCCTGTGGCTGTGGTGCCTCACCCGCCCCAGCCTCCAGAGCTGCGCACCAGAGTGGAGCATCAGCTTACAGTTGCTGGCTGATGCCAGATGTTTGGGGTAGAAGCAAATTGTCACAGAAAATGTTTGTCATTTCAGATAAAGATCAATGCTCAGTGTGGAAAAGAACAAGACAGAGCTACAGTTTTTATTGTTGTTATCATAATTAATAGCAGTCTCAGGCAACCCTATCCATATCCGCTTGGACGAGACTATAAACAGCTTTCCTGATGCCTCCCCTGCTGCCACAGACCAAGTGACGGTGACGTGGGTTGGATGCAGCTCATCTGAAATTCTGGGCACCAGAAGGGACTTTGGCTCTGCATTTTGGAATATAGGCATTTGCATATGCAAATGGACATCTTGTAGGTGGGGCCCAAGTCTGAATACATCATTTATGTCTCATGTACAATGGCTTGAAGGCAAGTTTATTCAACATTTTTTGATAATTTTGTGCTGGAAGCCAAGTTTTGTGATGGAATTATGTTAGCATTCAGAAGTTTCGGAGTGTTTTGGACTTCTGCAGCGGAAGTGCTATGCTGGCGACTAGGAGAAGCCCCTGGAAGGAACAGGGGCCTGAGTGCCTAGGGAGGAGGAAGTGGGAGGGGGCGCCCCCGACCCATCCAATCCTCGATTTCAGAGGTGAGAAGACAGCGGCTAGAGCCGCTCAGAAACAACGAGGTAGCTCAGGGCTCCACAGCAGAACGGGCAACGCCGTCTGCTCTGACACTACTCTTGGGGTGTCACCGGGCAAGGGTTAAGGACACTGGGGAGTCCAGCAGCCAGGACATAGGTTTAACTCTGGCTGGTCTTGCATACTTCTCACCTATTTAGCCACAGAAATGTCTTTTTTCTCCAAGTAATCAAGAATTAGTGTTCTGCAGAATTCAGTTTCAAAAAACCTGGCTCTTAGACTCTATCTCTAGTTCCTGAGAGGTCTTTGAAGAATGCTTCAAAAAGAGCTGGGCTCATACTTGAAATAGCTTCAGAGGCCCCGAGGATGACCACCCACCCCTGCCTTTGTCAGAGGTAGCTGCAGAAGGCCACACTTGCACGGCGCCCAGGGCCTATGTGGCCACGGCCAGTTTCATCTCCAGAGGGAGGGCCCAGCTCCAGGGGCATCGAGGGTCCCCCAGGAAGAGCAATGTGAAGGAGCACAAAGCAAGTGGCACCAGAGCAGAGTGCACCAGCTGGGGGATGCTGAAGCATGTGGACAGGCGCTGTGAGCCTTTAGGCTTCTGAGTGGGGCCAGAGACCCCACCACGCGCTTCTGAGAAGTGGGTGACGTTTGCATGTGGAGACTTGGGTCACTCCTGATGCTTCTTCTCTCCCGTGGGTGTGGGGAGGGCGGCTCAGCTCTGACCTCTCACACTGGCTGAGGCGGCCCAGGAGTCGATGAGACTCTGAGAACACATGACAGGCTGGTGGCATGGTGGCCTTACAGTCCTGTGACACTTGCCATGGAAGAAATGTGGCAGGACCCATTGTGTTTGGTGACTGGTTTCCCACTCTGTCCATGGGCAATGGCTGAGGATTCTTCAGTCTCCAGTGCCACAAATTCAGGGCAGGAGCAGAAAGTAATAGGTCAAATATCGCGACTGCCCACCGGTAGGGAGGAGGGTCCGGCGGCTTCAGCTCCTCAGAGCCCTGGCCCTCAGGCTGGTGGCAAAGCTCTCCAGTCTGCTCAGTGATGACAGAGAGGAGCAGCTGACAGGGCTCCGGTGGGGAAGGGGCGTGGCAGCAGCCCGCTCTGCATGCTTAGTAGTCCTAAGGCCCCTCCCCTGGCCTCAGCCAGGCTGCAGCTCTGGGTTACCCTGGATGGTGCACTGCTCCCCTGCCTCCTCCTTGCTCTGGTGGGATGCAGGTGAAGTCCAGCTCAGCTTCCCTCCATTGTCTCATGGATAAGATCCAAGGGGGACCAGTGGCCCTGTGTGCTCTGCTCCCTGCCGGCTGAGTGCATGGCCAAGGGGGTGTTGCTTCTGGGGTCCTGAGGAACCCTCTGAGGGCACTTACAGGGCTCAACTCTACCTCTGCTCAAAGGAAAGGCCATGGGATGGGACCACCCTGGAGCAGAATTCTGATGGGGAAATTTGTTAAGCCTTTTGAATCCTGGCATTATCTTTGTTGCTTTTGGTTTTGTTTTTAGTCTGGAAATGGGGATAAGAACTCCTTGGACTTAGGAGAGTGTCTGTGGAGTGAGGCAATGAAGTTTTCTTAGCCTGCTGCCCCTGCCCAGGGACTGCTTTCTCCCAAGCCTTGGAGCTCAGGCTCCAGTCACTGGGGCGGCACGCTGCGCGGTCTCCTCGGAGTGCTATTGCAGATTCTGTTCACCTCTCTGCAGTTTCCGTTTCCCACTAGCAGGTTTCTAGTGGTCCTCAGACCCAGGCCTCTTCCACAGTGCTCTCCGGAGTCTGGGGGCTGGTTCTGGCTTCTCCTATTAGCATCTTTCCCAGCAGTTGCTATGCTGAGCTAGAGACCCCCCTCCTCATCCTGTCTCTCTTCAGCAGGCACTAATTCAATTGCTATAGGATGTAATGTAGGCTACTCTATTGATTAAGTAAGCTCCTACTACATACCGGGCACTTTCCTAGGTGCAGGAGACCTGTCACAAGGAAGACTCTGTCCCTGACATCTAAGAGCTGCTGTTAGTCAGGGTAGACAGACACTGAGGTGAAGACTGGACACACAGACAATGTGGAGGCGGGGAGCATGCCTGTGTGCGTGTCGCAGGTGCGCTCAGGGAGAGCCATGCTCCAGTGACGTTGGAGTGGGGCCTCCAGGAACGAGACAGACAGAAGCTGGTGTCTGGAAGCAACACTGAGTGGAAGAGAGGCTGGTGCAAAGGGCCCGTGGGAGAGTCTTCCTTTTGCTGTGGCACAGCAGTGGGGTCAGTGGGGCTCCATGGGAGGGTGAGGGGTGCGGGTCCAGCCTGGCCTTGCTCAGCACCCTGCCTGCCTGCTCAGCTCCGCTACCTTTCTAGTAAGAAGGCAAAAGCTGTCAGGCCTGGCAGAAGAACCCTTTCCTTGCCTCATGGGCAGCCTCTGCCCTAACCATACCTGACCTGCCTCAATTCAGCTGCATCCTGATCTCCACTCTGACCCCAGCCAAGCAGAGTCCCCCGCAGCCTCTCCAGCACTGATCAGGGGTATGGGGTGGGGACAATGGGCTCTCAGTGAGGAGGTGTGTGAAGCTGGTGCTTGGTCCTGAGCGGCTGCCAGTAGCAAGTGCTGCTGCATGACTCTGGTATGTGTGTGTGTGTGTGTGTGTGTGTGTGTGTATAAGTGTATGGAGGTGTCTGTGTGCATGGAGGTATGTGTTACGTTTGTTTGGAGGGGTGTGTGTTTGGAGTTGGGTGTGTTTGCTGTGCAGGGTGCGAGGTCCTTGTTATGCCCAGCTGCAGTGGGCCTGCAACCCCCGCGGCTCTTAGCCTGAGAAGCCACCTGGACTCGGGCTGTCGTCTGCGTGCAGTGGATCAGTTACTGAGTCTCTGTCTGTTCCAGTCAGGGCATCTGTGACGTGAAGAAAATCAAGCTTCGTTGCGAGTTTTCAGTGAGCCTCCTGCCCCATGCCCCGGCTGGGTGGCCAGCGCTGGCCTGGGCATGAGCCTCTGGTCTGCATGCCTTTCCCAGGCTCCACTCTCAGAGGGCAAAGGGCCTTCAGTGTTACTGGGTGACACTGATAGGCTGCAAACTTGGGTAATAACGAAGCGACAGTGCTCCATGCTCTTTCATTCTCTGTGATGTGAATTTCAGTAGAAGCACAAACAATCCAAATCCAAAGAGCTCCATGTGTGCGGCCCTGAACCCCTAAGTTACTCAGCTAAAACTGTGATCTCTGCACGTTAGGGAGCAGTGCGTGGGAGCCGAGGGCGGGCGCTGATTGAGGCTCAGCTGCAGTCACTTAGTCGCACAGCCACTGAGGGGCCACTTCTGGGTAGTTCAGAATTTCTCCTACTATCCATAGCGACTCATCTTCTCACGGCGTTTTAGCTACCATTGGTTTATGCAATAAGCAATACCCATCACTGTAGTAATCTATTTTATTAACTTCCACTGGTTTTTATTTGATTCCTTTGGGTTTTGTGAGTTTTTAGTCATTCTTTTTTTCCTTTTTTAGCTTTCTGTATTGGGTACAGGGTTATGTGGCACAGGGTCTCACTGTGCAGCTCGGACGCCTAGTGATCCTCCTGTTTTCAGCCTCCCCAGCGGCCTGCACCACCACGCCTGGGGACATGGTTGGCATCCTGGTTCCTGCGCTTGCCTAAGCAGGCACTTAGTCTGCTGAGCTATGTCGTCAGCTTTGTGAGTTGGGTAGCCTCAAAAAAATAAAACTTTAGCTTTCCTTCAGTAATTATACCTTAATTAATTTCCCTTTCCTAGGACTAAAACATAACTTGTTACTTCTCTCTTCTGCAGAAGTAACAGCTTCTAAGCAGGGCAAAGGAAGGTAAAAGAGCAGGCAGGTAAGTGGGGAGCAGACCCTGTCAGGGCCCTGGGGCAGGGCGCAGGAAGATAGGAGCAAACCCTCAGCATCCCCAGCGCTGAGCGGCCGCTGGCCTCCTGCAGCTCTATCTCCTACCTCTGGGGCTGGCTGGAGCTTCTGGACAACCTGAACCAATTACAGCAATCGTGGGGTTCCTTACGTCACTGCTGACTTAATGGAAATGATGGTTGGTTTGCTGCTAAGTATGATGTGGGTCATCCTGTCATTGCCTTCGAGCTTCGGTACATGCAGCAAGACAAGAATGCCTGCCTCATCTTCACTTTGGGAGTCTGTGGCTTTGTGGGTGCGCATGTCCCACAGTACATTTCATAAAGGTTTTACAAATGCTGGAAGACAGCATGTGCTGCTTGGAGAGGTCATCATTAACTGTAGTGTCAATATTATTGATTGTATTTGTTCATAGTCTCCGAGCCATTATTTCTTGATCCAACTATCAAATTTGGCTATATCACACACACACAAGCATGCATGCACGCTGTGATCTTGTCAGTTTCTTCCTGCTTTTCTAACAGTTTTGTTTTATATCATTTGATATTAGGTTAATTGATGCATGAATGGATTAATTACTATCATTCCTTCATTGTCCTGCTCTCTACTTGTCAACATAAATAGCATGAAATGAATATATTTAATTTACGTACTTAATTACTTTTGCCTTGAAGAGTACTTTGCCAGAAATTCGTGTTATCTCTCTACTTTCTACTTTATTCTGTTTGATAATGCTCTGTCCCTCCTTTTGTTTTTAGGTGAACATTTTAAAATCTATTTCTTAGAGATGGGAGATATTTGAATTTAATTCTTTACTCCCATGGGAGAATCTTTGTTTCCTAATAAGGAGATTTCAGCCCCTCATGTCTGTCACCACACAGACCCTTTTGCAGCTCTGCTGCCAGGCCCCTCACTCGCGCCATGTCTCTTGTCTGGGGGATTTGCATGATGAGGTCTATCTGTGCTTTCATGTTCTTTGCAGTTAGGAAGATGTACATCCTCTTTTCAAATTAACATTAAGCTTGCAGAAATCAGTCTTTGTAACTTTTATTTATTTATTCATTTTGGTATCAGGGATCAAATTTGGGACCTTATGCTTAGTAGGCAGGCGCTTGTACCATTGAGCTATATCCCCAGCCCAAACCGGTCTTTTTAAAATAATCAAAGATAAAAATTAAATAGTGCTTTCTATGTGAAAAAGACACTTGGTTAAATTTTACTTCTTCCCCTCCCGAGTTTCCAGATAACCCTTTCCTTCTCATGCCCAAGTGCAAGCCAGGTGTCCAGGTGTTTCTCTCCTGGACTTCGCCTCAGGCACAGGAAATGAGGCCTAGCTGGGGGCCTGTGCCCTCTCACTTCCCCTCCTGATCTGAGCCTCACTCAGTTCCAGGACCTCTCCCAGCTCTCTGCCTGCTGCGTGTTTTGCTGCAGGAGTGTGGCCCTGCACCCTTCCATGGCTGTTTGCTGGCTGCCACACGTGGCAAGGAGCAAAGGCCTGTCGCTGACAACGAAGGGCGCGCTCTGCTTGGAACCAACAGGAAGCAGTGTGAAGTTCTAATCTTCCTACCTGTGGGCACAGACATGGCCCTGCTGGGTCACATACCCAGAGTTGCCAGCCAGTGTCTTAGCCCTGAGGCTAGTGGTGCTTCCTAAGACCAGCCAGGAAGCCAATCCTGAGTGTTTGTCCTTGGTACTTTTAAAGAAGTCTTGTTTTCCTTTGGGTCCTGAGCATGGACGGGCAGGGTTTCCTAGGGACTTCTAGTCAGAGGTCTGCGAGTCTTTTAATTGAGTTGGTCCCTGGAGGCACTAATTACTACATTTGATAGGAAGTCTTTGGGTCCACCCTCTAAGCCTGGATCCCAGTGAGCTTTGAGGGTATATTTTTTCTCACGTGGAAAATGTTAGTATTGATTAATGATTAATGACAAGAGAAAACTTAAACAGAAAACGTTAATATAATAACACACTAAATTGTACAGTATACCAAGAAGATTTACTGTGTGAGTTTTAGACTATGGTACAAATCTTGGATCACTAGCTAATTTTGTGAGCCCACCTTAGGTAGGCTACTTAGCACCTCAGTGTCTGATTTGTAAAACAGAGACACTTCACAGGACCATGTGGGTACCCAGGAAAGAAGGCAGGTAAGTGGCAGAAGGTGTGGCATGTCGGTGTGCCCAAATGCGTGTTATCTGCTACACTTATTTTTAGAAGATTGAAAACATGCTCATGAATTCTTAGCACTGTTTCTTTGTATTGGGGCATACCATTACTTTGTTTTTCACTGTTGCCTATAGTAGCAAATAAAACTCAAAAGTAAGCCATGGCTTCCCACCCCCTGACTTGAAATTATACTACAAAGCTAGTGCGATAAAATCAGCATGGTACTGGTGAAAAAAGAGACCTGAGGAAGGGTAGGGAAGATTAGATGAAGACCCAACTCCAAACACACTCAGCCACTTTGTCTTTGACAAAAGGGCCAAACATGTTCACTGGAAGAAAGGCGTCCTCTTTAACAAATAGTGTTGGAAATATGGCTCTCTATATGTTGGAAACTAAAACTAGATGCATGTTCTATCAGCATGCACTAAACTAAAGTAAAAATGTATCAAAGATCTAAATATTAAATCAGAAACACCAAATCTACTGGAGGGGAAAGTAGGTAGAAATGTTGAAGATGTAAGAGTACGTGGAGATTTCACGAACATGACCCAAACTGCAAAAGAAATACTGCAAAGAATCATTAAGTGGGACATCATCTTACCACCAAAAGAAGTCACAGAGTAAAAAGACAACCCACAGAGTGGGAAAACTTTTTAGCCAACTGCCCCTCAGAGAAAAGGACCACCTAGAATATATAAAGAATTGAAAAAGTCAGATCCCCCAAATTGAAAGACCCAATCCAAAAATGGGCATCTGAGACAAACACTTCTCAGATGAAGAAATGCAAGTAGGAAATAAATATATGAGAAAATATTCAACCTCACTGGTCACTTAAGAGATGAAAATTGGAACAACACTGAGATTCCATCTCATCCCAGAAAGAATGGCAATCATCAAGCAATCAATCAACAATAAAGGCTGGAGGGACTGTGGGGATAAAAGAACTCTTCTGCACTGTTAGGGGGAGTGCAGACTGGCGCAACCACTATGACAGTGAGTGTGGAGACTCCTCAGAAAACTAGAATCAGTGGTCTCGTTCAATCCAACTATTCCCCTTCTGGGTATTTTCCCAGAAGAATTAAAAGTATGCCACAGCATTATATGTGCACCCATGTTAATTTGTCACAACTAAATTTTGGAAACAACCCAAATGCCCATCAACTGAGGAATGGATAGAAAAAGATATGGTGTGTTTAGACAATGGAGTACTACTCTGTTATGCAGAAGGATAATCAAGACATTTATAGGGTAATGGATACAACTCGAGTCCATACTCATATATGAGAAATAAATCAATCTTGGGTGTGTAAACATTGTATTGTCTCTGTAGTGTAAGAAACGGAAAGAATTAATAAGACATAAAACGTAGAACAGATACTGTGGAAGGGAAAGAAACTGTCAGAAAGGAAATAAACTAAGATGGGGAAAGGAGAAATGAAGAAAAGGAAAAATAAATGTATACAAGATACTTAAAAAGTTATAGTGCTAATTTCTAGTAGCTTGTTGAAAAGAGAGGCTTATGCCTATATTGTTTGATCAATTTTTCATGCCTAGATCTTATAATAATAGCAGCTACTTTGAAGATAACAATATACAATTTACTACACATTATTACTCTCCTACTATCTTGTTTTGAAATTTGTACCATTGTTTTCATCTTGAAGATAAAAAGAAATGTTAATGTCACACACACACACACACACACACACACACACACACACACACACACACAGAGGCACGCACAAGTTAGCCACGGCTCTCCCTCCCAAAGGCGGAGGTCACTGGTACTCTCAGGAGATGCCCAGTAAGGGTTATAGAGTTGAACCAGATGAATGACCTTTGAAGACATGCTCAGATTGTGAATTCAAGCCACTCAGGATCTTCCCACCCTTTAGTTTTTACTGCACAGTTACTTAGGAAAATGGGTTTTGTGTCTTGAGGAGGACAGAGCTGCTTGGATGAAATTTTTTTCACATCTACAATATGGGAGGAAGCTATGATTAGATTTTTTGGTAAATTCTCAGTTCTTGAAAAACTATTTCTTTGCTTTCAAACCCAAATACACCATCTTGAAGGAATAAGTTTGCTGGATGTTCTTTAACCACCATAGACCCTTCAATACCTATGTCCCCAAATGCATTAATTAACAGAATAGTGATGGTGACGAGGACAGTGACAGCTGGCCTCGAGTGTGCTGTGCATGTCAGGCATGTTCTCAGTGGTGTTTGCACATGATCCCATTTTTAGTGTGATCCAGGAGGCAAGTCCACCATGGGTCCCACGTCACATGTGAGCCTGACCCAGGCCTGCTGAGTCCCTGCAGAGGAGGAGGGATGTGCAGTCCTCCTCCTGGACTGGGAATTATTAAAATGTGCCCTCTCCGTTAACATCTCACCACTCATGCACACATGCACAGATTCTGTCCTCTTCTTGGGGGCTCTGTGTGGAAATACTCTCATGCCCCCCAGAAGTCTCTCCTGGAGAGAAGAGGGAAGAACGCCATGCAGATTTTGAATGACTATGTCTACCTGGAGCCTGTGTTTGGGCTCCAGGGTTGTCAGTGTCTTCCTACATTTGTACCTTCCTTTGTAATTTTCAAAGAGGATTCTCTTCTAAGTCTTTTGATCTTTGAAATAGCCCTCTGAACCACGTGGGGAGGTGGACAAATGCTTAGAGGACCTGCCAAGCAGGCTGGGCCCATTGTAGAGGCCCTGCAGGTTACTGGAGGGAGGTTCTGGACTATTTCTAACGTGGCTCCTGCTAGCAAAGCACTTAGCAATTGTCTGCCACAGGCCACTCACGGTGCCCGGCAGTGGCAGACTTGAGGTCTGTGGCCGTGATCTAGTCCTAGCGCGTGACCATCAGGTCTCAAGCCGAGGTCCTTAATTTTAATTTTACTATGGAGAAATGCATTTTCTTCAGTGATGTAAATGGGAGACTTTATCTGCTTTTGATTACCTTTCTGTGCATGGGAAATATTAATTATGATAATGATAATAGTAAGCCAACATCAGTGTTTGCTATGGCAAAAACTACCATTCACATGCTCACTGAATTGCTCAGTCCTGGCTTACTCCCTGTGATGTACCTGGCACTGTCCTGGGTTCGAGAGAACCCAGGAAACATCGCCTTTCATAGAGCTTGCTGTACATTGAGAGAAAGTTATAATCACAAGTTTATGAACATACGCTTGTTTACATATAAGTGAACACTGGGTGTTGCAAGGGCTCACAACAGAGGTGCAGGTTCTCTGGTGTGGTCTAATCTCAGAGGGGCCTTCCTGAGAGGCTGTGTTTGTGTGGAGAATGTTAACTACAAAGAAAGCGCAGCTTCCCAGGGAAGGGAGAAGAATGCATGTGGGAGCCGAGCTTTGGAGAGCAGACAGAGGTTAGCTGGCCGGATTATGTTCAGTGAGAGAACAGGAGAAGCCGCGCTGGCAGGGGCAGAGCTGCGCAGGCCTGGCTAATGATTTTGCTGGGAATCCACAGAAATGGCCATGCCTTGTGCCTGGGAAGATCCTTGAGTCCTCACTGTGCAGGGTAGCTCAGGGGCCAATCCAGACGCAGGGCAACGAGTCAGGACGTGGTGGAGGTGCTGCGGCCAGATGTGGTGCTGGCATGGCTGGAAGGGTGGTGAAGAGAGAGAGGACTCAGGAGCGGCTGGGAGACACGCTCGGCAGCGCTCATGTTGACCTGGATGCGTGCAGTAAGCAAGAGCGAGGTGTCGAAGTGTTCCACGGAATCAACACAGTGAGGCTTGCATCTCCAGCCTGGAGGAGCAGATGTGGATCCAGAGCAGCATGCGTTAGGAGCCAGGCCCTGTGACGCAGCCCATCCAGGACAAAAGCAGGATTTACCCAGGTCTGCGACTACTGCTTTGCTGGGCACGGGAGACCCGGGTGGCATGGCCACGGGGAGACAGCAAGTCTTGGGAACGCCAGTTAGGGGCAGAGACAAGGGAAGAAGTGGGCACCTGGGATCGAGGGCATCCCGGGACCCTGAGAGCACGCACAGCTCCTGAACCCGAGCTTGTGCCTGTAGCCTACTGCTACTGTTCTTGTGAGGTCAGCAGCAGAGCGTCGGTGTCTGCAGGAGTGTGGCCTTGCTCACTACCGTGTGAATCAGCAAAAGCCTGCATGTACAAAAGCACAGAGGAGGACATAAGACTCGCCTGTCACTCACCACTTGGGAGGAGGAGCCATCACGGCCACTTCCCCAATGCTCCCTGCAAACCCACACTAGACCTGGCTTTGTGGTGACCCGTGTCTGGGGGCGTTAGCCTCAGGCTGTGGTCTCCTCTGGCAAACAGATGGGAATTTGGTCCAGACAGTGGTCGTGGTGTTTGCTGAGCCCTGATCAGAGTGAGATGGTGCCAGGCCCTGGCACCAGGGCCCTGCGTGAGTCACGAGCGCGGCTTTCGAGTTTCTCAGATTGTGCAGCTTCTTTGCTACAGGACTCAGTTTCCCCACTGCTGCCCTGAAAGAACTCGCTTGATGTTACGGGACCCGAGGCGGAGCTCAGCTGGTACAGGGAGGTGGTCAGCGCGCGAGCACGGGGGCTCTGTGCTCGTGGCCTACCGGGCAGGCTTCGAACTGGTGTGGGGAGACTGAGGCATGGGGGACTCACACTCCGCTCGTGCTGCACTCTGCCTGGGTGCTCGCTGTAGGCAGGCCCTGCAGGCACGGCAGTGTGGTTCCGAGGCAGGAACCTCTAGCTCCTTTTGAGGTGCTGGAACACTGCCAGCAAAGAGCCTCGGCGCTCAGAGAGGACTTCAGTGTCCCAGCCTGCGAGAGGGCAGGTGTGCAGAGGGTGAGGCAGAGGCCTTCACTTGGAAGTACATCACTGCCACACACTGCAGGGCCACCACGGGGCCTGGGGAGTCTGCAGCCGCACGGCGGGGCTTGGGGTAGCTCTATAGGCGGTGCCACCCGGCCTTCTTTTCCTATGCCCAGACCCATCCTCTGGAGCCTGCCAGCCCCTGGGCCAGCGCCTTTCCTCATCTATCTGATCCTTGGCTCTCTGAGGAGCTCCACGCGTCCCTTCTCCTGCCCGCCACAGCCTGCCTGGAGGAGTGGACCCATGTGAATGGTTCAGCCTTGGGCACAGTTTCTGCCTTCATGTTGCTGCAACCTCTTCCCCAGGGGTGCTGAGCCCCAAGATTCCTGTTTTTTGTGGAAGGAAACCCTTGGGAGTGGCGTCTCACACCACCCCATCCCTGTGGCTGTTGAACAGTGTGAGCCCCAGGAGCAGAAGCATGCTGTTGGTTACTGGGTCACGGTCCCTGTTGTCTACTGAGGGGTGCACAGGCATTGTTTCCACCATTCCCACTGTACCTGTTAGAGAGCAGTGGCAGCGAACCTCTGGGCCACACTCCACAGCTGGCTATGACGACTGAGAGCTCTAAAGGGTTGCCATCACTGCTATAAAGCCTCCATGAGCTCTCTGCTGTAAGATGCTTGCACTTGTGAGCATCTATATTAAACTTTGTTAATTCTTGACTTTTCAATTAATCATAGCACTAGCCATTTTTAGTTTCCCTTACCCCAAGTTGTTTGCGTTTGTCTGATGCATCCCTACCAACAGTCCTGTTTCGGCTAGGCCCCTGGCATCCGGCAATGGATTACAAGGCTCCAGAGGCCCAGGCACCATCAGGACGAGTCTGGACCAAAATACTGTTAACAGGTTGCTTCGCTTGCAGCGAAGAGCACAGAGGTCACTCATCTCTTAAAATCAGCGAGACACAACAAAGTGATGTGCAGTGATTTCAACTGATTCTTATACGAACAGATGAAGTCACTTATTTAGCTGACAGTATTTGTCTTTTCAACATTTGAAGGGGTTTATGCAGCCCAGTTGTGAAGGCATCGCCTCCTCAGGACTGGGGGCAGATGAGCAGATGGAACTGTCCCGGCAGCTGGGGTGTCCCACCCCCAAGATGAGTGTAGGCTCGTCTACACTACCGTCGCATAGTGTGTGTGTGTGTGTGTGTGTGTGTGTGTGTGTGAGTGCACACGCATGACTCAGGTCAGCACAGGTACCAGTGCCTGATCCTGACCACAGGCACTGGCTGCTGCCTCCGCCCAGCCACCCTGACTCTGCAGGGCCAGGCTGCTCAGGATCCTGACCCTCCCCTCTGCCCTGGTTGTGGTTCCTGATTGCTGCTCACAGACACAGCCAGCAGGGCTACCACATGTGCACAGCAGGATCAGAAAAAGAGCTTGGATTATAAGGAGTAGGATATCTGCTCAACATGTGGTGCCATTGAAGAGCTCTGGCCGGGACACACTGTTTATAGTCAGCAGTTGCCTGGAAAATAGATGTTTACTTGTAGTAAGTATATTAAGATTTTTGGCATCAGGCAGTAGATATCCTGCATTGTGTTTCTTCATACAGAAAACTTTGCATTGGAATAAACCCGTAATTAGCAATTTCCTTGGCAAAGAAAACATTCAACGCCAGTACTATTCTATGTTAGCATTTATTCAGACAGAGAACCCAAACCAGGAAACCTTCCTTGGAAAGATGGCCTTGGAAAAATTGTATGCTTCATTTAAAACTGTAAGTGAAATATTAGCTAAATAAAAATCAAGTGGCCCTAATGTTCAGCAAGAACTTGAACCCTCTGGGTTGCCCTGGACCACACGTGTTCCGCTAAGGAGCTGCGTTGGGAGGACCAGCTCATCTTCTGCAGACCCTCAGACCCCGCACTGATTTCCTCAGCTGGAGACGGCACAGAGTGTTTCCTGCTGTGCCCCAGGAAGAGGGCAGCTTCTCTGGAACACACGCTCAGTGTTGCACAGCTAGCCTCCTGCTCTTGCCTTACACACTATGGTTTTTTCTGCCTCGTTATCTTGGCAAACAGATTGGTGCTCCCAAAATGCCGCACTATGGATAGACAGCTCTTGTCATGTAAAGTTCCGAATAGAGTCCCACTCTGATTGCCAATCTGTTCAAGACTAGCTGGGCCTACGACTGAGCGAGTGGGTCCATGGGGGGGGGCTATCCTGAGCACAGGCATGTTCTCGGGCAGCTGGCAACCTTTCTGAAGTCTCTGTTCCCTCATATGTAAAGTAGAGTTGTGACAAGGATTCCATGAAACTGTGCAAAGCCCTGGCGCAGACTTTGGCAGCTGGCGATGAGCACCTGAGCCAGTGGTTGGCAGGTTCAGGTGGGCATGCAGGAGTCTCGCATGCCCATGGAGCCTGCCCGATGGCTGTGGCAGAGGCAGTAACAGAGTGCCCTGGCTTCAGTAGGGCCTGATCCACGCAAGGTGAATGGGTGGAGGAAGGGACAACTGTGGAACCCGCCCGAACTGCTCCTCGCAGCGTTCGCAGCTTGAATGAGTACTGTCAGGTTGTGCTCGCCTCTTCTGCTTTTGCCACTGAGAATGCTCTGGAGCCAAACTGGCAGAGGCTTCCTGAGGGCAGACACGTGGGAAAGTGGGGCTGGGGGTGGGGAGCGGGGCTCAGGGTTGCCCCAGCTGCCTGGCGTCCAGCACACAGCCTTGCACACGCGCATCTCCAGCAGAGGCTTGTTCTTGCTCGGCTTTTACTCTTAAATGGCCCAGGGGCAGGGGCTCGACCCCTCTGCTGTTGTCCTGGTTTGCTGCCCATCGCTGGCCAGACACCCTTTCCCGACACCCACCCACTTAGAATGTTCAGAACCGTTTCTCTGGATGGCTCTGGGGCTACTGGAAGAAGCTGGCTCTGGTTGGGTCCCCACTCTGCTCCAGCCCATGACAGCTCTGTGTGCCACTCAGGGCAGACTGACGCAAGGTGGTCTCCTACAGGTGGGAGCAATCTAGTGTCCATTTCTAAGATAGTAAACCACTTGTTTTCTTCTTTAAAGTATGACATTGTTTGCTTGGGGTTGCAGCACTGTTTTAGTCAAGTTTTAAAGTAGTTCCTGGGATTATAGTACTGAAAGGAAACCCTCATGCCCTCGGGCTGAGCCCCTCTGCTTCAGAACTGTCTCACGTATGGCTCTACCTGCTGCTGGTTCTTTCGCACACAGAGGCAAGGGTGCACGCAGACTCGCAGACATGGCCAGGAGGCGCGCGCGTGGGCACACATGCGCACACACAGGCACCGCACACGTGGGCTCCGTGCGCAGGCAAGCACCCGGCAGGAGCCCTGCGCTGCGAAACCGTCCTGCGAGCTCGTGCCGCGGAGCGGGTGACCGAAGTGAGGAAGTGCGACCAGACAGTTTAAGCCCTCAATTTCCTGTCTTCTAATCAGCCCCTGATTCTTTTGGTTTTAAATTAGAAACATTCCTGACAATATTCAGGACAGGTGAAGGAAAATCAACGAGAAAACAAGGAAGGACAAAGCATTTACTTCACTGCCTAAAGTTCACAGGAGAAATATGAGCGCGACAACAGGAAATCGAGAATTCAGAGAGGACAGCGGAAGTGCAGAGCTGGCCCAGCCGCCAATCACGGTCCTGCAGGGGGACACTGCGATCCTAATCAGATTTAAAGAAAAGCTGAACACAGTTTAATGCATTTCGTCTTTCTGAGAATAGTAAAGGGAATCCAAAAGAATGTTGTATTTACCTAAAAGAAAATAAAGAGACCTTAATGTATATGATGAAAAACAAAAACAAAACAAAAACCCTTGCCCTACCTCATTCAGATTTTGCTCAGAGTCAGTCACTGTTAATATTGTGAGAAAATAATATTTGTAACGTGGAGAAACTGTTGAAATTAATACACATTCTTAAAAATTAATGTAGTCATACGTATTTACGCTGGTGGATACAATTTTTAAATTGTACTTTGAAAAATATTGAGATGGTAGGATCCATGAATTCTCCAAACAACACACAACAAAATGAAAATAGTGTTCAAACATATAAAATACGAGGCATATAAATATTTACCAAATAATCTTTTTAAAATGTACAAGGTGCTGAAAATATGATAAGCCTCATTATTTCCTGATTCTCCCCATTTTGAGTTTTTCTTTTATAGCCATCCAGGTAATTTCCAAGTTATTTTCATCATTGTCATGAAAGAGCTATCGCAAATTCCTAGACAAGTTTTATTAGGCGCTGTCTTCAGAGGAGCAGAGAAAGCAGTCATTAACAAACATCATTGAGAGTTATTTTGAAAATTGACATGGTAAATACAATTTAAGATTTGAAACCAAGCAAGTAGCAACAACAAAAGGT
This sequence comes from Capromys pilorides, assembly GCA_004027915.1. Lineage (NCBI taxonomy): Eukaryota > Metazoa > Chordata > Mammalia > Rodentia > Capromyidae > Capromys > Capromys pilorides. Next base: position 15,744 of record PVKN010000416.1, on the reverse strand, counting down.
TTCCACGAAATCTGAGTTCTTAATTTCTCTACAGTTGTTAAAGCTGCCAATCATGTAGAAAGCAGAGTGGAGAGTTTTTAAATTGTTGGCTGTAGCAAGACTATGCCTCGTAGAATTTTGCTACGTTTTGCACTTATACTTTTAAAAACAGACATTTACGCCCAAAGCCATGGCCCAGCCCGCTTGCCGAAGTGTTTTCCTGTTGTACAAAGTTGGAGCGATACAAATTTGGATTAAATGACACACAGTTACTGATTGGGAAAGTGTACGCCTGTTTCTAACGAGAGCACTTCTGAAATAAGTGCTTGAAGGACTGATGCAGGCAAGCAGGGCTGCAGGGTGACTTAGGAGGTGCGATTCAGAGCCACCAGGAGTTTAGGGTTGAACAGCCAGAGCGGACAAGTGCATCTTGGAATTCACGCGGAGCCCGTCCATCACACGGGCATCACTAAATCCTCTCAAAGAGGAGAATGTTTTTTCTGGCTTCCTTTCTATACCCCTGGGTAGAATGAAGAGAATTCTGCAAAAGCTGTATCTCAGAGCATCCAGGCACTTCCACTTTATCAGAGCAAAGGAAAGTTTCGTGAGGGTTTTCCTTAATTTTCTTTCAGGAGGTTTCAACTATAGATGTCACAGCGTGGCTGGATGAGGCTGATACGTAATATCCATCTCTTGATTTGCATGATTAAAGCAGTGGAGAGGAGGTTCAGATATCACAAGGTCCCGCGAAAGTGGCAGCACCGAAGGTAATTACCGTTCAGATGCACACACTCGGACCGGCCGCTCATTAACTTCCAGATTGTTTACAACTCTGGAAGTTGGAGTAAAAGTTTTCGCATGACTTCGGGATACCCGTGCACCCCTTGCTCCGCTGTGATATAAAAATGCACTTATCATTTCTTTTAATCCCTGCTTCCCGAGCCAGGGTGACCTTCCATAACAGCAAAAAGTGACAGAATAGAGCTATCCCTGCTCAGCATTTTAAGCTACTGAGCAATGGTTTCTTAACAAAAAGCCTTTCTAAGACAGAGCTAGAGTTTATACGTAAAATGAATTAAAGATTAATCTAGTCCACCAACTTCCACATCATTACAAAAAAGTGCACTTAAGCCCCTACTGTAAGCCGGGGTGAGTGGTGAGGGGGCTGGGAGAGGGGAGAAAGAGAAGGGAGGTTGCTAGCCCCAAGCTTTTATTAACCAGTTTCTTTCATCCTAGCATGTCTTTATTATTTAGAAAACTAAAAATGGCCTGGGCTCTGTCCCATCTCACCTAAAATTCTGAAGTAGGCAATGACTTCTACAACCTGGTCCAACATATGCCCCAAAACTAAAACAAACAAACTCATTTACCATACAAATTGTTTACGATTCATTAAAAAGCAAAATTGCATATCCTGGAGCTGGCAGCTGAGGCCGGGCCGCGAGGGCATTCACTGCATGCCTTTGTATGCTGTGCGCGAGCGAGCCGGGCTCCCACTAGGAGCAGAGCCCGCGCACTGGACAAGGACGGCGGTGAGGTAATTTTAAAGCTTTATTCGCCTTTGCTGGGAAACTCAGAGCTTGCGCTGTCCTTTGATTAAAGACTCTTACCAGCAAGGGGTTGTTTAATTTTTCTCAGTTGAGAAAATGGCTTGGAATAGTGAGACGGGGTGCAGGGCAGAGGGGTGGGTGTTATTTCAGGAAAGAGATCTGAGAGGAAATGTGAAAGTTGTATAATTTTAATTAGTGCTCCCCTCTTCACCTAGTCCTTCCTCCATTTCCCATCAATCACAGGACGTTTACACTAGAATTATCTGTAACTGGTAAATGCACAGTGCTGTGCTAGAGGGTCACCTTTATAGAAAGAAAAAAATCGATTTATTCCCTCTGGTAACTTTAACTTCTTCAGAGAGTGCTCGGATTTCTCACCCTCTTTTCAAAGCAAAGATCTAGAAGCGTTGAAGTTGAGAGAAACTTCCCTGTGTTTGCAGCTAAACAGCAGCATGTGCGCCTTCAGCATTGTTTATTTTTAGTCGACTGCATTGCTAAATGTTTCCACCACTTTTATATGTTATCTTCCCTGCGGTAAAACATCTGTAAAATAATTTTAAATGGAAAGCAACTTTCAAGTCAACTTTACAGAAAAAGAAGTTACAGTTTTCCAAGTTTAAAGAAAGGAGCATTTGGTGGTCTTTGCAAGAAATAAAGATGACACAGTTTGCTACAAAAAGCACTACTATGAAACCTAAGCGCTCTTGAGAAACGAGGAAGTGGACGTTTCCTTCAGAATATGACATCAGCATGCAGTTTTTTAACGAAGCTTACGAGTTAGTCTAGAAAATAATAGCCAGCCCGATCTGTACATTCAATTCTGCTGTTTAACAAGCCTCGGAGGGCAAAGCAAGAGCGACATCACCACACACAAGCAAACCTTGTTCTTGCTGGCAGAAACTCTAATGGGAAAGTAAGCGCCCTGAGTAGCCGTTCAGGGTGGAAAGGCAGGCTGCTGCCGGGCTCCCCAGCCAGAAGCTGCACGCAACGCTGTCCGGAAACCCCCGGTGAAGTTCCCGGCGTCCGGCTAGGAAACCCCAGGTGAAAATGCCCACGTCCACACATACCCACGAGCACTTTCGCGCAAGCCTTTGGACCGGCTACTCTGCACCCCAAGCAGCCGCCGAGTGGCACCCCGCGGAAGCTCGCTGCCGGCAGCCTCTCGGTCCTCCGAATTCCCAGGACTCGCCACGCCGCCGCCGCCACCCGGTCCACGCAGGGGCAGGGCTCCGCGCCGCTCCGCGAGCCTGCCCGAGCCGCGCTCTGCAGCCCCGCCACCAGCCTCCCTCGACATCTCTGTCTTAACTGATGTCTCCGTGCAACGAGCCGAAGTTCACGGTCCAGTTAGGAGGGGATAATGCATTCATTGTCCTGGCAGCAACTTTTTTTCACTCCCTGGAAGAATTCACGCTTGCCGCAAGAATAATAATTATGGAAAACTAGAAATGCACCGCTAACGAATTAATCCCTAACGGACGCCACCCTAACGAGGGCAGCGGCGGCGAGGAGAGGACGAGCTTCCTCGGACAATGAGCCATTGTGCACCTCCCCGCCGGCCCCACCTCTCGAGTCCGCGGAGCAGAGGTGGTCTGGCCTGGTGGACCGGGACCTGGAGTTAACTCGTTCTGCGGCCTCATGTGAAACTTTACGAGAACTCACTCGTACCGGGGCCCTGGGAGGCGGGGTGCCGGGCTGTGCCCCTCAGGGCTAGGGCCCCTGGGAGACCAGGGCACCATCACACAAACAGCAGGCAGTGCCGCGCTGGCCCCGCCGCGGCCAGGTGGAGGGAAGCCCGGGCACCGCGCTGGGGCCGCCGCGGGCAGCCCTTGGGCAGGCACGACCCGCGTCCACGCAGGGCTGGCGGGGCCCAGTGCCCATCATGTGCCCTCTGAAAACACCAAAGCCAGGGAAACCATCGGAGCAAAGCAAGGGGACGTGAAGCCAGGGCGAGGGCAAAGCCCCAGGGGCAGGCGAGCGGCTGGCTTCCACCCCGACACTGCCCGGCCGGGACGCCCACTCCACCTTAAAACTTTTGATACTGTTAAAAAAAATTACAAGCAGAGAAGCAAACTCCAGAGCCCATTCCCGCGGAGAGGCCAGCTCTGCTGAAAACAGAGCTGCAGAGCGCAGAGAGGGGTGTCACGGGCACTGTGCGACTGCCTCGCCGCGGAGTGTGAAAAAATCAAATGCGAATTTGATGAATGTGAGGTCTGGGACATTTTGTCAAAGAGGGAGGGAAAGCAGAAAAGAAAAAAAAAAAAAAGGCAGTCCCGGCTGCCAACTCACCATCCACCAAGTTCTGGCCGAGATGTCGTAGCAGAGCTGCCATTTGATGGAGCCGTCGGAAGCTTTCCCTGCCATTCCGCTGTCAGCGGGCTTCGTGTGGTGCTGGCTCACGGGAGATAAGACACCTAATTGAGAAAACATTTGCAGTGGCATGTGGGGCAACATGTAGTCCGGTCCACACCATATGGAATCATGGGTAAAAACATCTCCTTGACAATGAACCAATCTCTCCAGACCCAGTAGCAAGGTGAAGTGGATGGAGTGCGCTGCTGGGACTGTCTCTCTCCTCTCGCCAAACAGAGCCCACGGCTCACATCAAAGGGAGGTGGTTAAAATTAGGGCTTCATCTCTCAGATGATTTTGGTCTGCAAGGTTTTTCCTCTCCTCCCAACAATGACCCCCCACCCCCAGGAGAATAAAGAGGTTTAATAGGACAAAGGCAGGTAGTGGACGAGGAGGAAGATCGCCACAGGCTATTAGCCTAAAATTTCTGCTTGACAGATGGAACTGCTTAGAGACTATCATGCGATGTTTTGGGCTTTTCTCCCCCACCCCCTCACTTGAAGTCTGATTCAGTATCTGTTTTTCACAGCCGCTTTTCTCAGAATGTGAGCTGTGCATTTAAAAAAAAAAAGATGTTTAGCTCAGTCTTCCAGTTTTGCTGTCTTACACATCTCCCTTGGAAGCAAATCGAAAAGTCTGAAACTAAATCTGGGAATAGTTGCACTGGTTTTCCCAAGAAGGGGAAAAAATTCCAGGACAGAACAGTCCCTTTCTCTACCTTACTTTAAAAAATTGGATTTGTTAGTGGATTTGGTTGGAAGGAGTCAAACTGGCAGAAGGGGGCTTCGCAGCCCCTGTGTGTTTGTTCCGTGGCGTTATGTAGAGATGGTGTTTTCCCCTGGAGTGAGTAAACACGTTGTAGATACAAGTCCTCTCCCAGGCAGGTTGATGCATTGCCTATATTTTGAGGATCCTTTAAAAAATTAATTCTGGACTTCTTCCTTGTAAGTAAAGTAATTGGGCATTATTAATTAGTTTAACCCAAGAGAGGCTATACTCGACAGAAACACCTCCTTCGCTAGGGAAAATCACTTCGGATTTCTTTATTGTAACCTAGGCACTTTGTTTGTAGGAATTACAAACTGAAGATCTTTTTTTTTTTTCTTTTTGAGAGGAAAACACATACACACACACACACAAACAGACGCATACACAACATAAACCTAGCAATAAGTAAGGCTGTAAAACAATTTTCCTTTAAAGTGGGAAAAACTTGAGATAACGGCTAAATTTCAAGGTATCGTATTTAGGACTAAACAGGGAGGAGGAGGTAGAAAATGATTTGTACCCAGCCTGCTTTCTTCCTGCAGATAGAGAGGGAGTAAGGCCCGTGGGGCACCCCTTCTAAGCGCAGCACAGCAGAGCCCTCCACAGTCTGTGACTGTACGCAGCCCATCCCAGGTTTGGGCTCTGTGTCCTTCAGTCCTGAACCACAGGCCCTCAGGAGGGAGGGGCCAGGGAGAGTTTCCCCACCACTGATTCTCAAGGCCGTCCTTCTGGGATTTGAGGAAGTTCTGCCCCATAGCACCTCTAGCCATGAATTTCTCCCTAGTCCTATTTTTGACTGCATGATGTTTATATTGACTTACTCAGGTCACATTTTAAGCTACAACATCATAAAATTTGGTACTTTTCGATTTTTGATTTCCGATATCTTCTTAGAAGGAATTATCTTAGCCATTTAATGTTACAGTGATATAGTACCTAGCTGTTTTGACAGAAATAATTTTATTTAGATGCATTTCATCCAGCTTCACAGGATTGCTTTCCAGTTTTAGGTGGGATGCACTGTGGTATCTAAGAGTGAGGTACAGACAATAAACATGGTGCTTTTCCTCCCCACCCTGGCCCTGATGGAAAGATGCTGAGGTAATTAAGTAAGGGAGATGTTGCTGCACTGTAGGAGCCGGCTCCCACACTCGGCCGCCTGGGCCTCTCTGCTCCGGTGAGGGCCAGCTTGGGCAATGTTCAGTCACCCTGCTGCAGTGCCAGGGAGACAAGAAGCCACAGCTGGCCCTCGCCCAGGACCCCTGCCAGGCTTGTGAGCTGTAACCTGCCCTGGGCAGTCCCTACCATGACCTGGGCTTCCTTCGGCTCACCACTGGGAGAAAGACAAGGAGGGAAGTTGTAAACTCTGCAACACATAAAACAGCACTCCCCAAAAGGGAAAGGAAAAGGAAAATAAGAAAGGAAAAGCAGCGTGTGTTGTCTTGGAACCTGCCTCCTGCTGGCTGCAGCCCCTCTCCTTGCCTCTGCCAAGCAGACAGAACCAGGGTCTCTTGGTCCAGGCATGGGGCCCAGGAGCACTGGACTCCGGGCCGCAGTCTGCCACCAGCAGCCGAGCGAGGGAGGCACCATGTCCGAGCTATGCTGTGTAAGCCCATCGCCTTGGACGGAAGGGGGCACAGGGGCATGGATCCCAGATCGCACCCTGTGTGCAGGAACCGGGAGGATTCTGAGAAGACGGCGCTGTGAGGCTCGGCACGGGCACGATGCGTGTGCCCGATGGCAGCGGTTTAGATGCAGAACAATTAGGTGTGCTTCACTTCATCACTGTGCTCTCAGAGGCTGCGGAGGCTGTCCTTCCTCACAGGGCAACCGGTCCTTTCATAGCGTGGCCCGCTTTAATAGCCTTAAAACAAGATTAAATGCAACATGTTAAATATTGCAATTATTGTGGGAAATAAAATTATTTGGTGAGCATAATAGGGAGCAATTGAGGCATTTAACACGATCCAGGAAACGCTACCCCAAACAATTGCATTTGCTTTATGCTTTTCCCCCTCTGATTGCTGACAGATGCCTTTTTGGAAACAAACATTTAAATGCTTTGCCTTCAGTCAGAAAAAAAAAGAAAAAAAAAAAAAGAAAGAAAAGAGCCAGAAAGCGGCTACATGTTTCAAATTTAACTCTTGTCCCTTGAATGCTCCTCCCCGGGGCACCCTGGTGAACCCAAGGCAGAAGTAGCACCCGGCCCGGCACCCAACTTGAGATTGCTTGCTCTCTTTGAGGACCTGTAGGAATCACGCCTGGCCAAGCATTCAGAATAGGTGCACCAGGGAGAGAAGGGAGACTCCAGCAAGGGTCCTGATGTCTCACTGCAGGGAGCCCCGGACTCAGCACCCACTCTGCTCCTGGGGCCTGGGCGCCCCAGATAGACCAGCATCCCAAGCAGGCAGAGCGTGGGGATCCCCAGCTGCTCCTGTGGCAGACAGGCGCGCAGCCGAGGAGAGGCGTGGACGTCTGCAGGGGTGCAGCGTGCGGTGGGGCCTCAGTGCTGCTCCGTGAGCACAGCTCCGGGAGTCCAGAGCAGATGGCTCTGCTGGCTGCGGCGGTGTGACTGTCCCAGGCCCCTCAGCCTCCTGGAACCTCTGGGCTCCTTCCTGATCAGGACAATGGGCTGAACGCGCACGCGGCGTGTGTGTGCACCCGTATCTACACAGCAGCAACAAGATGCGCCCTGGCACACCGTGCTGTCCCCGCTGCTCAGCGATGCTAGCTTCTATTGGTTCCCTAGGATGGGGTCCCTCTGCCCCTGTTTCTGGCCTGGCGCTGGGAGGCTGTACTCAGCCTTCTGCGGTAACCTGAGCTCACTGCCCGCACTGCAGCCTCAGCACCCACTGCTGGAGGCACCCTGAGGCCTGCAGGGCAGCAGGGGCTGTGTTTTCCTTGTTCGAGGAGTCTTCAGGGTCTGGTGGTGGTGGGGGGTAACCACGGGGTCAGAGAAAGATGGCAAGATGCCACCGAGCACTGAGTCGTCCACGCACTGCCTTTTCTTTCACCTGGAACAGCTCTTCCCTCTTAGCAGGCCACCTGCCCCCTGCATTAGCACCTGGGTAGGTGGGGTACTGGGGACCTCCAGCTCCCTCAACTCCCAATTGCCTCCTGGGTTGGTGCCGTTCCTTTGTATTTGGTGTGAACAAATTACTTTGTTATTGCCTGTCTTCCAGGAACACATGTCTTGTTTTCATTCAGTCATCCGTTAAATGGCAAATTCTTCAGTGCTTCCAGTTAAGTTTCTTCTGCTTTTTAATCTGTGCTTGCAGGACCCTTGGAAATATGAAAGCCTTGGAGAGCAGCTTGACTTTGCATGCAGTACACTGTCTCCACTGACACAGTGTATGTGCTCACGGCCAGGTGCTACTCCAGGTAGGTTCTCAGGAGAACCCACTTTACACACAGCAAAGCAGACTCCAGAGGTTGAGAGGACTTAGGGTCCCATGTGCAGCAATAGTGACCTCTGGGGTGTAGCCTCAGAAACCAGCGAGGGAGGAGACGCAGGACCTGCACCTCGTGTGTGCAGCTCTTGCGGTTCTTTCAGATATGATGGGCCACACAGGTTTGCCGCACCACAGGGGCGGTGTGGCGATTTTCCTCTTCAAGGTGAGTAAGGGTCAAGCCGAAAGCTGTGAGCTAAATGGGAAGAGGGAGGCTTCAGCCCCAGAAGCTGCACCTGGCCTGTGCCGGGCGTGAGTGCTGGGGAGATGTGTCACCTTCCTTTCACAGAGTGAAATTTGTGACTTAACAAATATAGGTGACCTTGGGTCACAGGATGCTGGACCCGACAGAATGAGAAATGTCGCTGAGGCTGTGGAGAAGTTCAGTGAGGGGCAGTGTGTTTCCAAGATAAAAACAAAAGAAAAAAGCCTGTACTGAAGAGGGATTGGCCTGCCTCCAGCCCAAGGATGGTGCTCGTAGCCTCGAGTGTGACCTTTTCCCTGGGTGCTTTAGGCCTAGAGGAGAGGCAGCACCAAGGGTAAGTGAGGTCCCTGTAGCCTAGGCGGTGCCGTGCTCCTGGGTGAGGAGTTATCCTGGTCCAGAGAGAGTGGCTAGGTCCCCTGCTTAGGCACACACAGCTGGTGGGTGTGGTCACGGCAGCTCCAGTGAACTGGTATCTCATGTGACCTGACACGGCTGTGACCCTGAAGGGTACAAATGTCAGGAACAGAGAGGGCAGGACTGGATCTGTTAGGCCTAGCCAGGCCTGTGCGTGTGAATGATCTGCCTGGGGATTGTGCGTATGTGTGTGCACGTGTGCATGCATGTGTGTGCTCACACAAGCATGTATGCATGTGCTCACACCTGTATGCATATGCAGCATGTATGTATACGCACATATGTGATCACACATGTATGCAGGTGCGCATTTATGTGCTCAGTCACACAGGTGTATACACATGTGCATGTGTGCTCACACAGGGGTAGCATGTGTGTGCTTACACAGATGTGTGCATGCATACATATGTAGGCACATGTGTGCACATATGAGATCACACAGGCACACACACATCCACACAGGCATGTATGCATCTGTATATATGTGTAGATGTGTGTTCACACAAGTGCGCATATGTGCACTTATGCAGTTGTGTGCATGTGTGTATGGATGTGCTCACCCAGATGTGCATGTATGCATGCATATATGCACTCACACAAGTGTGTATGCATGTGCTCACACAGGTGTGTGCATGTGTGCATATGTGTATGCATGCATACGTGTGTGCATGTGTGTTCTTTCTCTGTCATGTCCTCCTGCAAAGAATAAGTTTTCTTTTTGATGGCAATTTTTGTGTTTCATTTCAGCTTGTAAATTGTTTGACTTTTGCTCTCTCTGGATTTTCTGTTACCCTGCTGTCACCCAAGATTGGACTAAACTCTCTGCCCCTTATTAAAAAAGAAAAAGAGAAAGCAAGAGCACAGCACAACCCTCTAATAAGTACGTTCGCAACTTTCCACGAGGCGCTCAGGCAAACTGAAAGGTTAATATATTCTAAGTAGATGTTGGGTGTAGAATGTCAGATCTGTCAAGTTTCATTAGAACACACTGCTCATTGGAAAAGATTTGATTTCTTTTGCCATTGTCCTACTATGTTCCAGTCACGCGCTGCCAGCAGCAGCCCGCTGAAGACCGCAGGCTGGCGGCGCAGGCCCGGGTGGGAACCAGCCACACAGCCATCTGTTTCCGATTCTTCGCCGAGCCAAGAAGTGCAGTGAGGAGTGCTCTGTTCACCAGGCTGGCTTTCCCACTCGTGGCATTAGTGTTACAGCAGAAGTGATCTCTCCCAGACAGCGGGGGAGCTGTTATCTTTATGGAACAGGACTGCAACACACACACACACACACACACACACACACTCACAACACTCACTTTTTGTTAAAGTTGTGGGAAAGGCTGCCTAAAGCTTACCACGTTGTAGGGTTTACATAGTGTGCTTTATTCCAGGAGATAGCTTGGGCCTCCTTGAACTCTTTGAATGTCCAAGTACCTCTGGGATGCTTCTCTGGCTGCAACAAATGGCCAGAGGAGGCACTGTGCCATCTGGAGTGAGGCAGCTTCTGGGGATGTGCAATCCCAGGGATCATCGCGGAATCCTCGCCCAGCTGGTGCAGGCAACCTGAGCTCATGCAACGTAGCAGCTTCAGCTCCTTTGCCAGAGGGCCCTCTCCACAGGTGCACTGTGAGCTCACTTTGGATAAGGGAGACAACCGCTACACCTTAGTGTGCAGGCTGGGTCCTCTGCCTGGCTCTGGGTGGGTCATTTTTAGAAAAACGTGGAGCTGAAGTAACAAGGCTGATGTGTCAAATGTGATAACGACACCACTTAATTTATGCTATAAACATGGATCTAGGGACAAGCGATTGCCACCAGGCAGGATCCCAAGATGCAAAGACACAGCTTTGTCCAGGGGACCCTTGATCTCCCAGTGTGGCACACGCGGCCCTGTGCTATAGCCGGAGCTCTGCCCTATGAATCACAGGTCCATGATGGATGCATTGTCACAGGTCCTCTACTGGCTTTGTCAGTAAGGGATTGATGATGGCTGACTTTCGGGATCTTGTGATGTTAGAGAAGCTCTAACCTGTGCACCAGGGCAGAGCTCCCCAACGCACCCAGCAGGCGCTGGAGGCATGGTGGTCTCCTGCTACACTCTTCTCTGCATGCCAGGTCTGTGCCTCTGCCTGCACAGGGCAGCCTGCCCGAGGCCCTAGCTCCTGCGGGCCAGGCCTGCAGAGGCTGCTGCATGCGACCAGGTCCTCCAGCACACTTTTGGCTTATGGTGAGGGAGAAGCAGTTTTGTTAGCAATGACCTTCTTTTTCATTTAAAAAGAGGAGGGACAAGACTGGGCATGGTGGCATTTATACCTGTAATCCCAGCTCTTAGAAGGCTGTAAATAAGTGGATCACTATGAGTCTCATCTGGTAGTGAGACCCTGGACACCCTGTAACCCTGTAAACCCTTTCTTTAAAAAAAGGAGTAAAAAGAAGAGGTATATTCAGTGAGGGAGGCCAAGAAGAGAGAGGCACGGGGAGTCAGGAACAAGCCCATAGGGACAATTACCCCAGGGGCAGTGGCTGCCCCACCTGACAGAACCTTCGAGTTCACTCTGACATGCGTGGCTTGGCCTGCCACCTCTGGGGTTTGTGCATTATCCCAGTGGCTGGGCTGCTGGGCTGTTTTTGGGCGTGACCCAGGTCCTGGCTGGATAGCTATAGAGGTGCAGAACTCATGTCCCAGGGAAGTCCCTGACAGCAAGCGAGGTTTACATGGGACTTAGGAGGTCTGCAGACAAGGAGTCTCCTGGGGCAGAAGACTAGACTGGGTTCTGCAGGGTAACTTAAAACCAGACTAGTCCTGAGACCCAGGTGACTGCATGGGCCTTGCAGGCTGGGGCCCCTGTGGTGCCGTCCTGAGCTGGGGCCAAGGGGCTGGGACCCTGTCTATGGTAGGGACCTCAACCCTTTGACTGAGAGTGGGGGATGGCAAAGATAAAACCTGGGGTTTCCAGCTTTAGTGTCCCTAATAGCTGGAGTGGCTTCCCACAGACCTGCCAATACCTGCGGGCCCCCACAGCATGGTCAGCCAGGAACACAGGGCTCACGGCTCAACCCGCCTCCAAGATGGCAGGGAGAAGGCATCATGCCCTACTCTAAAAGAGCGGACCAGGTATATCCGGAGCAACTCTTCCTCTTCAGACACCAGGGGGAAAGGAAAAGATTGGAGAGAAGCTCTCATGCTCTGCCCTGGACACCAGGTGTGGCGAGGGGGCGGTGGGTTGGGCGACCATGCACAAGAAAGCAGTGTTTCACATTCCAGATGTTTCCACCTTAGCCTATCTCTCTCATGGAACATCTGGGTAAGAAGAAGAAAAGAGATCCCCAAATCTGAAGCATAAACGGGTTGTGGTTAAATTCTGTGCTCCAAAAGTGGGCTTTAGAGAAAGCCCCAAGCTGCTGTACTGGCTCAAGGAGGGAAAGTCGGTTTGGTTGGGAATGGAAGAAGTTCTTAGACCATGTACCCCTTCCTGCTGCACTCTAACTCTCTAATTTTTAATCTTGGGTCTCCAGTTAGCTTCTTTTATTTGCTACAAATTTTAAAAATGGACTGTTGTCACTTCATGGGCAGTGATGTGCTGTGAGTGATTCAGGGACCGCTGGAGGGCCAGAATCTCAGTGGGAGCCTTGTCCCTGGCCCTGCAGGGACGAAGAGGAGATGGCTGTTTCTGTGTTTCTCCTCACTGTCCCTGCACGCAGGGCCCCACCTCTCAGGGAGCATGGACTGCCCCTCAGGGGATAGGATCCCCACCTCACTGTGGGGTGTTTCTGCAGCTCTCTGCTCCTAGGCAGGCTGGCTCCTCTCCTCTCCAGACCGCACTCTGGGCTTGCCCTGACAGCTGACGTTCACAGCCATTGCCCTGGCCCTTGTCCCCTTCCCACACTCGCAGGGTAATCCCTGTGCAGAGGGCTCACAGGCAGCTGGAAGATGTGACACCAGGGCAACTGAGCATGGAGAGTGGCCTGTCCAGCAAGAGGCAGTGACGAGGGTGGGCTTGCTGGGTGGCAGGGAGGATGGCAGACACTGGCACTGGAAGTAGCGGCAGAAGGGTCTCAGAATGGAGAGCAACAGAAGGAACCCAGGGCCAGGTGCCAGCCCTCTCCCAGAGCTGTCTCCCATGGTGAGAGAGAGGGTCTTGCCCCTGCATTGTGGTGTTCTCGCTTCGATGGTCTCGATGCCCTGCGCCTTTCTGCAATGCCAGTGGGCCAAGGCTTCTGCCTTTGAAAATGGTTGGAAGACATGAGGTGAAGAACAGTATATGGCGACACTTGGAAACTGTGAAATCCAGGTTTCAGTGACCACAGGGAGGTCTCTGGGCCGTGGCCACGCTCACTCACGATGCTTTGCTTGTAGTGGCTGTGGAGCCGGGAGGGCAGAGGGGAGTCATTGCGAAGGAGAGCAGATGGCCAGGGAGGCTCTGTACCCTCGTTTCTGTCCCTTGACTGAAGAAGGCTGGGTGGCCCTGGCACATCAGGGCCCCAGGGGCGCGCAAGCACAGGATTCTAGGCACAGGGCTGCCGCGGCACCCTCCATTGCCATGCCGATCGGCTTCCTGGCAAAATGGGACTGAGAATGTCTTACAGCTTTGCAGAGATTGAAGACATCACCACGCAAAGCTCCTGGGACAGCAAGCGGTGACATAAGTGCATTTATTGACAGCAGCTGATGGTCACTGTGACCACCTTGAGATACAAATGACCTCTGAGATAAGGTAAATGCGACAACATTGAGAAGCCCTGGACTCATGGTCACATGCCTTCTTTGGGGATTGTCAGCAGTGAAAAGTGATCTGCTCAGGTCAGCAGGGAAAGGAGGGACGCATCTGCGATCCTGTGAGCAGAAAGCTCCTGCCAGAACTCCTGGAAGTAAGTCACAGCTAAAACCGGAGCGCCTGCTGCACCCGGTGTCAGCTTCTTCCCCTCCTGCTGCCTCACCCAGCCACCACCCAAGGCAGGGAGGCAGCCGCCGTAGGAATCACAGTACAGACTGGGAGACTGAGGCCAGGGTTGGTCCCACCCTCTGAGGAGGCGAAGCCAGAGAGGTCGCAGCCCAGAGCTCCGGAGAGCTGTCCTCTCGGGTGGTCCCATGTGGGACGTCCCTTTAACAGGGACGGGGCAGGAGCAAGGCTGCACTGGCAGAGATGGACAGGCTGTGTTCTGATGTGTGGCTGACCGGTAAACCCCGTTTGCTTCTCCAGTATCGTGGGTTGATGTGGCAATCTGCTCCCGAAGAACCCGGCAAGGGCTCTGCCTGATAATCACATGTGTGTCATGGGGCTTCTGCATAGGACGCGCAGGGACAGACAAGAACGTATGGGAGTCTCCTGCCTCCTGGCCTTGAGGGAACAAGAGTAAACGTTTTGGTTTCTATTTCTGTTTTCAAAATTTGAAAGCATGTACGTAACTGTACATAACTGTACATAACTAAAATATCTAAGTTATTTGATACTATATATCAGAAGACTCAGGATCCATCCATTTGCATTTTTTATTCTTTAAAGAGAATGAAAATAATAGAAATGATCCAGAATTTCTCAAAGAAGGTGTTTCTCTAGCTCCACGGCTCCCTCCTGGCGTGTCCCTCAGAACGTGCTTTGACTGCTGTGTGCCAGGGTGCTGTTCATTTTAACATTATTTAAATCCCTGAAGAAAGAAGGAGGGAACAAGTCCTGTGCAGCACAGCGACCCCAAGGGCTCACAGCCACGAGAGAGAAACATTCACAATGGAAAAATGCTCCTGCTGCAGTACTGTGAAAAGCTGGGCTGGGGAACCGAACATGCAGAGTGTGCACAGGTCAGGGAAAACCCGGGGTTTATTTGTGGAGGACAGAAAGATGATACTCCTAGGTGTTAGTGGCTATGAATATAGTTGATCGAATTATAAACCTTTCGCGTTGGCCTCTATGGAGTTTCAAAAATTCTTGTAGCGAACAGGCACCATTTCTATACTATAGCACACAGCCACTAAAAAATCCATGTGTGCTGACTGGTAGCTGTCCTCACAGACCCTCTTGGGCAGCCTGCCACTTGCTCCTCACCTCTGCTGGCCACTGGACTCCCAGGGGAATCCCGGGACTGAGGCAGGCATGGGGGACCAAGCTTTGAACCTGGACACATGGCTCTCCCTGGGGCTGCATCTCCAGCTCCCTTGTGCCCCACAGTGAACTGTTTCCCCCAGGAAAGCATCAGGAGTGTGGACTGGGCCCTGGCCCTGGATCTCTGCTGGGTCTGCACCCTCGATGTCTTGATGCCTCCCCAGCAAACGAGCTTGACCCATTGCCTGGCTCATGAGTTTTCTCGTGGGTGGCAGGGAGTTCCAAAGAAGAATGAGCCCATTTGACCATTGGCCTGCGAGGTCTGGATTTGCCCCTTCCATTTTGAAGTGCGTGGCATAACCAGGTTAACTTTGCACAACACTGGGGACCTTTCACAACCCCTGGTCTGGGACCATGGAGCTGCGGCTTCCCGTTCCTCCTCCTCTGTCCACACCTGCAGCCACTGCTCTGCCTTCTGGCCCTGTGAGTTGGACCACTCCGGCAGCCACGGAACTGCAGCGCTCATCCTTCTGTGACCGGCTCGCTTCACGTGCTGCGTGTCTTCAGCTTTCTTGTCTCTGCTGTATTTTTCCTTCCGTAAGACAGGGTTTCGCTGTGTAGTCCAGGCTGGCCCTGCACTTGCTGTCCTCTGGCCTTAGCCTCCCGAGTGCTGGGATTTCTGGTGTTTATCGCCGTGCTCCACTCAAGGCTCGTTAGGCTTTTAGGGTATCTACGAATCCTACTTTCTTTGCCCATTCGTTGGTGAATTTGTGAGTGGATATTTAGGTTGCTTCCACTTTTTTTTTTTTTTAAATTTTATTTTTATTTATTTATTTGTTTGCTTGTTGTGTTTGTTTGTTTCTTTATTTATTCATTTTGTGGCTGGCTCAGCCTGCCCTGGTGGTGGCGCTGGCGCAGCATGTGGTGCCGGGGATCGAACTGCAGTCCCCGCAGTTGCCTGAGCCCTCCTAAGCAGGCGCTTTAGACCACTGAACC